>PISX010002111.1:0-170777 GCA_004024625.1 Mellivora capensis
AAGAAGAAGAAGAACGGGGGCCCAGGGTGGCTCAGTTGGTTAAGTGATTGCCTTAGGCTCAAGTCATGGTCCCAGGGTCCTGGAATTGAGCCTCACATCAGGCTCCCTGCTAAGTGGGGAGCCTGCTTCTCTCTCTCCCTCTGCTGCTCTGCCTCCTTGTGCTCTCTCTTTCTCTCTCTGTCAAATAAAATAAATAATGTTGCTGTTTTCAATAAAAATTAAATAAAATTAAGGAATAATGAATTTGAAAAAAAAAATAAATAAAGAAGAATTAATACATATTCTTCTGAAGCTGTTCCAAAAAATAGAAATGGAAGGAAAACTTCTAAACCCATTCCATGAGGCCAGCATTACCCTGATTTCCAAACCAGACAAAGATCCCATTAAAAAAGGAGAATTAAAGACCAGTATCCTTGATGAATATGGATGCAAAAATTTCTGTGGTGTTGGTTGTAATCTCTCCTCTTTCATTCTGATTTTATTTACTTGGGTCCTTTCTATTTTCTTTTTGATAAGTCTGGATAGGGCTTTATCAAGCTTATAAATTTTTTCAAAGAACCAGTTCCTGCTTTCATTGAGCTGTTATACTGTTTTCTTGTTTGATTTTGTTGTTGTTTCTGTATCACTTATTTCTATTTGACAAAGAGAGAGAGTGAGAGGGGGAACATAACAGGGGGAGTGGGGAGGAAGTATCACCTATTTCTGCTCTAATCTTATTTCTCTTCTTCTGCTGGCTTTAGGCTTCATTTGTTTTTCTTTTTCTAGCTCCTTTCAATGTAAGGTTAGGTTGTGTCACTGGGAGATATTTTTTTTGCTTTGTGAAATAGGCCTGTATTGTTATATACTTTCCTCTATGATTGCTTTTGCTGCATCCTAAAGTTTTTAGGCTTGTTTTCCTTTTCATTTGTTTCCATGTATTTTTAATTTCCTCTTTAATGTACTAATTGACCCATTCATTCTTTAGTAGGATATTCTTCAGCTTCCAGGTATTTGTGTTCTTTCCAAATATTTTTCTTATGGTGACTTTAAGTTTCACAGTGTGGTGGCCAGAAAATATGCATGGTATGATATCAGTGTTTGTTTGTTTTTTATACTTGTTGGGGCCTGATTTGTGACCTAGTATGTGATCTATTATGCACAATGTTCCATGTGCCCTCAAAAAGAATGTGTATTTTGCTGCTTTAGGATGAAATATTCTGAATATATCTGTTCAATCCATCTGGTCCAGTTTGTCATCAAAGCCATTGTTTCCTTGTTGATTTTCTGCTTAGATGATCTGTCCATTTCTTGGGGAAATGAAAAGGGGAAAGGAATGTCCCCCAGGTCTGTGAGGCGGTGGCCAGAGTAGGGCCAGTCCTGCTGAGGCCAGGGCAGTCCTAGTTCCCTTCTCTATCTCTATTCTCCATCCCTCACTTTCAATCTGCAGATGTCTTTAAATCTACACTGAGTCTCTTTTAGTTAGCATACAAATGTGTCTCTCTTTTTTTAATCTATTTTGACATCCTATGTCTTTTGATTAGAGCATCTAGTCCAGTTACACACAAAGTAATTAATGACAGATATGAATGTAGTGTCATTTTATTACATGCTTTGTCATTGTTTCTGGAGATTTTCCCTGTTCCTTTCTAGTCTTTAATCACTTTTTGTCTTTCTTTCCCACTCAAAGAGTCCCCTTTAATATTTCTTGCAGGGTTGGTTTAGTGGTCATGAACTCCTTTAGTTTCTGTTTGTCTAGGAAACTCTATCTCTCCTTCTATTCTGAATGAAAGGCTTGTTGGACATAATATACTTGGCTAAAGATTTTTCCCATTCAGCACCCTGAATATATCATGCCACTTGTTTCTTGCTTGCCATGTCTTAGTGGAGAGATCTGTTGCTAACCTTACTTATCTTCCCTTGTATATTAAGGATTTTTTTTTCTTGCTGCTTTTAAGATTTTTTTTCTTTATCTCTATATTTTGCAAATTTATCTATGATGTGTCTTATTGTTGGCTGGTTTTTGTTGATTTTGATAGGAATTCTCTGACTCTTGGATATGGAGATCCATTTCCTTCCACAGATCAAGGAAGATTTCAGCCACAATTTCTTCTCCTCCCTTTTTCCCTCTCTTCCTTTTCTGGGACTTCTATGATATGAATGTTATTACAGTTTATAAAGTCACTGAATTCTGTAAGTCTACATTTGTGATCCAAGATTTTTCTTTCTTTCTATTTTGCAGCTTTATTATTTTCCATAAGTTTATCTTCTATATCACTCATTCCTTCCTCTGCTTCTTCCATTCTTGCAGTCATTTCAACCAGTCAGTTTCAAAACTCAGTTACTGAATTTTTATTTTCAGCATGATTAGTTTTTAATGCTTTTATCTCGGCAGAAAAGAACTACTTGGTGTCTTCTATGCTCTTCTGAAGTCCAGGGTATCCATATGATGGTTCCTTTAAATTCTTGACCAGGAATATTACTTTTACCTGTTTTGATTAGCTCCCTGGCCATAACCTTTCTTCTTCTTTCATTTGGGATGAATTCCTCTGTCTTGGCATTTTGTCTAGGTCTCTGTCTTCAGTGTATTAGGAAAGTCTGTTATGTTTCCTGATCCTGAGAATAATAGCTTTATGAAGAAGGAGTCATACACAGTCCAGAGCCTGGTGATTCGCAAAGTGTCTCTGGTGTATGCTGTATGCACTTTGCTGCTTTGTTTTGGCTGCTCTATTCCTCAGTCCTCTGCAGAGTTAGTCCTTACCTGCAGTGGGGGGTTTTGGACTTTGTCCAGAATGTGGGAAGTTTTAACTAGGTGTACTATGGTCTGCTTGTTAAAAGAGACCTGATGCTATTTCCACTAAAGTTGAAGCTTTTCAGAACTCTACTGTCAATAGATATGGTGTCTGCAGAGGAGGGTGGTGTTGTGCTGGTTTTCCAGCAGAGGGACTTGCTGTAGTGGTTTCAGGCATACTTGCCCAAGAAAAGCAATACAGAGGAGCACAGGGTGGAGAAAGAAGGAGGTGATGGCTGGTATAAGCAGGTTAGGCCCCAGTATTGGCTCAGAGCTGTTCTCTGAAGTTAGTTTATGCTGAAGGAAGGGAATAGTGGTAGCCAGCTCCTTCATTCCCCCAAGAGGGGGTTCACCCTCCCAAATGAGCAAATTTCCCCTCATGTATCCCAGGCATCCTTCAGATTGATGCCTTCACGCTGTCTGTGTCGGGTTGCTTGCCCATCTGGAGCAGTGCACAGTGCACTTTGGGCTCTATCTCAGCCAGGCTGACTGAGTTTTAAAACTCCAAATTTCAGACACCTGGTGTAGTAGGGACCAGCTCTGATCTTTGTGGGAGAGTCCCACAGTGCTAGGACTAATGCAGGTTTGACCCTGAAGGCAGGTTCACCAAAGTGCAGGAGTGTGGGATTTGGAGTAAAGTACAAAAGGAGCCCTTGCCCAGGTTAGCAACCCTCAGCATGTGTCTCTGTGCCTATGCTGAGTGTGGGGGAAGGGGAACAGTGCTGCCAGCTCCTTTGTCCCTGGAGATATGGAGACCAAGAAAAATCAAGGCCATCCCACCTCAGGTTTAGCCTTAGCATAAGTATAGCCATCTTAGCTCTGGCAGCCATCTCAGACCCCTGTGCCCAAGGGCTGAAATTTCCCCCACCCTGCCTTAGTAACCCCCACCCTGTTTGGTTCCAGGAAGCCCCACCCTGCTTTGGTTCCAGAGACCTCCCACCATGCTTTGGTTCCACAATCACCACCCTCCTTTAGTAACAGGAACCCATAAATACTCCTGCCTTAACTAAGCTCGGGGTCCAAGTCCCTACTCCACTGCATCAGGTATACTTGGGCCCAAACTTAAGCTTGTCAAATAAACCCTTGTGTGATTGCATCAGTGCTTGGCTCCTTGGTGGTCTCTCAAACACAAAAACTCAGGCACAAAATTTGGAGGATCCACTGAGATCTGAGAGACTCCTAAAACCCCAACCCAGAGGCTCCAATCTGAGCTTTTACCTGTAGCAATTCCAATCTGAGTATGGGAGTTGACATTGGCTCAAGCGGACGCATGGTGGGCCATCAACCTGGGGGTCTTGGGAGACGTCCCTTTGCCCCTGCCTGGAGGCTCAGCTGCTTTTGTGGTCGGGCCCTGCCTGGAGGCTTGCCTGCTGGTGCGGTCAGGCCCAGAGGACAAAGTCCTCATCTGTGAAGAGAGCCAGCTACCAGTATGGCTGGATTCTCCCTTAACTTCCTCCGGTTTTGTCTTCACGGCCACACCGGATTGTTTGTCTTTGTGAGTGTGTTCTTGTTAATTGTTGTAAGTGCATTTGTCTTGTTGTGGACTGAGGACATGATGGGATAGACACAGACAACTCCTCTGTCTCTGATGATTGACCACTTATCAGACGTTAGGGAAAGAGCTCATAACCTGAGCACGGATGTACAAAAGGGAAAGTTTTGGACTTTCTGCATGTCTAAATGGCCATCTTTAAATGTCACCTCTCTCAGATGTACTCTAAGAGGAACCATTTCTCATTACCACCAAGAGCATCTTCTAATATGCCTTCTGCCCCTGGACTATCTACCTTTTTTCTCTAGAGGAGCAGTGTAGTGCCCTCAAGGCTCTATACCAGCTATGCCTGGTGGGATCAGAAGGCAAGCTGAGAACAAAGTACAAGCTGATACCCTGCAATCCTCCCACCCCCACCCCCAGGTGGGATATGTGTTGACATTCCTCATATACCCTTGGTTTCCCTAAAGTTAAGGGAAATAAATACAAATGGTTAACTTCTAGAGATTACAGTCCTGCAAGACATAAGCCTCCCTCAAGTTTACAAATGTCCTAGTGATTTACAAGAAAAAAACATTCTTATCAGTAACCTAACTTCCAGAAGGAAACGTAGATAAAATTTAAATGTCCTTGCAACCTGCAGCCCATTGACAAATACTTGAGACAGGCAAAGCATAATGTTTCATCAGGAAGCTCACAACTGTCTTAATTTTAATACCTGCCTAGAAGGAAAAACAACCTTGGTTTGACAATAACAAGGCCTTTCCTGTGAGTGTTCTTTAGCATATGAAAATTCTTTTGATACTTCCATTATCTTTATTTTTCCCAACCCCAAAGTAAATAATCTGTTGCTCCTCACAATCCTAAGGCAGCAGCTCATTCTGTCTAGGTGTCCTGTCCCCATGCTTCAATAAAAACAACTTTTTGCACCAGGTGCCTTAATAATTCTTTCTTGGCCCAGCTCTGGACCTCACCTTGCCTACATTCCAAAACTACATGACTTGAGACTTCTAAAACTCCAGTCTTTAATCCTTGCTGGTTGTAAAAACTCTCAAATCAGCCCCTCTCATTTTCTCAATCAGTGGCTTAGAGGAAGTGTTTTCCTTGTGTGAGTCCCTATGGGCTACTCTCTCCCTTTCTCTCTCTCTTTCTCCTAGATCCAGACTCATTCCCTTCTGCAGGACCAGCAATCTTTCTCCTCCAAACCATGTTTCTGAAACTCCTCCCTCCCATAAGGTGTCCTCTTCTGTTCCTCTAGTTGTGCAGTTTGTCTGACAGTCCTTGGATCAAATTCTTGGGTATTCAGAATGATTTGATACTTATCTAGGTGTGCTTGAAGGATGAGGCAAGCTTAGTGACTTCCTACCACTCTGCCATCTTAACTACCCCCCAATATTTGTTGTTATTTTTATGAGTCATTGAAAGATGAGTAGTGTTAGAATACTACTAGCATTTATTCAACACAAAACTAAAGTCAAAATATGTATAGAAAATTATTAGAACATGGGGCTTAATCTTGTCTAAGGTAAATTTTGTTCTTCCAACAACAACAAAATCCATGGGAAAAAAATTATACAAATTTAACTATGTTAGAAATTTTATGTTTTATACTTGAATTCTAAATCTTAGTACTTATCCTTTTCTCTATACTGCCAAAGGATATTATCCTCCAGCAATCTTCCTTTAATGTAATAAAAATTGTTCTTAATTTTAGGTCTTTTATCCTATAGCTATAGTCATTTAAATTGGTCTCCTTTAAAGGAGATCTTTGTAATAAAACATTTCACATATTCAAATGTACAAGTGGTGCACTAAGAGAAATTTAAACTATTGTTGCAACAAATATTTTGTATTAAAATTTTCTGTAGCTGTCAAAAAGGTGCTAATACACTTTTCCTATGGTGGATTTAATTTGATCAATTTGCTTATTGGTCAAACAATTCATACAAAAGTACGTTCCTTCAAATCCTTGTCCTATTATTTTCTTTAGAAATTATCACAAATCAGTTTATAGAATAGAATATGGGGTCAAATAAAAAAAGAATTACCAGTTCATCTTTCACATGCTTCTCCACCTTTATTATTTTACCTTTCTTTTCCAGCAATGGGTAGATGATGAAATAAAACTTAACATGCACAAGAAGCTTTGGAGGAAAAGAGTGGATGGAGAAACTGAACTAGAAACTGTAGAAAGGGTGTTCCATACACTCTGGCAAACACTCCTCTAGATCATCAGGATGCAATTGCACCTTCAGCTGTTCTCATTTTTAAGCCTGATAAGCTGCCCTCAAATAAGAACACCTATCTAAACAAAGTAAAAGTGGTTTTCTTATTAGTGGCTAAAGGCAACTGGTATACTTTATAACACTCAACTGTCCGTGTGGTGGTTTTGAAATTCTTAGACCTTCTATAAGTCTTTTTGCATTGTGCATTAGTACTTGTGCAACAGAAGACAATTTAGAGATCTCTTGGAGCACAGAATTTCAAGTTCAACCATTCTGCAACATTTCAGGAAGTCTAAAGAAGAGGGGGAAATGGCAAAAGAGAAATGTGCAAATTTTAAACAGATATAACTTTTAAATATAAGCAGAATTTATACTTTATATTTTCAAGTTTCTAAAAACATTTTCTCAGTTTATTGTACAGCTATGTGAAGAAAGTAAATGCTTGGGTCATAATATTCACTTACTATTTATATGTGAAAACTGATCATTCATACTAGGAAAACAAATAACACTGATTCAAATACTTAAATCTATTTCAAAGAGAAAATTTGTATTGAGAACAGAATAATTCCACTCAGATCTTTAGACCTATCTACAAATGTATTACATATGGTCTTTCTTTATACTAAGTTGAAACAATTTTGCACAGTGTTTTGCAAACTACTTAAACTTTGATCTCAACAAACTAAATTTAAAAAATGCCATTAATGACATGATGTCTTAAAATTGAAAATTAATGTTGGAAAATTGCCCACATAAACTTATTTCATCTATTTACAGAGAAGAGAAGATTTCTACTATCTTCAAAATGTAATCTTTTGATTCTAACATATTGAAGTTTTAGGTAGGGAGAGAACATAAAAATGATAATATGTAAGCTTGTATATAAGCTATATATATACATATATATACACATACATATATACATATATATAGTTTATATATACAATATAATATACAATATAAGCTATATATATAATATGTAATATATAAGCATGGTATGATTATTGTTTCCTCATCAAACAACAATTACTATTTTATTGGGTTTTATACAACTCTTAATTTACAGAGAGGATGGAGATCCTCAGGATTGCTAATTAACGAAAACAGAGATGGTGAGTTAAACATGGGATTATGGATCTTTGAGGTAGAAATAGTCTCATAAAATCATTAGTTTCAGGATTACCTTACAGATCATTATAAAGAGATCATTTGTAGAATTACTTACAAAAGCATTTCTTCTCACAGCTAATGTTTACTTTTGGATCTGCCAATTATTTTTGGAAGGAAAAAAATCCCATGGATTTATCATTTTGGTGGTATAAAGTCAGTAACTCAATTTTATTCAATTTAAGTATTCCATTGTGTTTAGTTCAACCCTACTTTAATGAACCTCAAAAATTCACTGGAGAAGAAGAAAATTAACTAAATAAAAGAAAATATAAAACAATTCAGTTACTAACTTTCTAAATTTTCACACATTACAGCCAACCATTTTTCTGCTAATTCATTATAATGATATGTAAAAATCCTCAAGTATTTGTTTGCACTGGAAATGACAGGGATCCAAAATATTCTCATGTTACTTTAAAGCACTTAAGTAAGCATCTTGATTATTTTTAAATTCTGAAATATTTTAAATAAATATAAGGAAATCTGAATCTCTAGTGTCACCTTCCTGAGGTGGAGATCCTGGTGATCAGAGCTGAAGTGATGGGGGGACTACCGACTGATAATCAGTAGACAACTTTATTTCTTACAATCACTTCTTTTATACTTTACACAAGATCTGGCTACAAACAGGATATAGATTTACATGCAGGATGTGAACTGCATGTGAGATGTGACCTACTTGCAGGACGTGGGCTACATGCAAGCAATCAAGTGTGACAACCGAACAACAATTATCTCTTAGCTATAATGACAAGAGCAAGTTAAGGATTCTCCACACTTATCAGATCCATCTAAAGGAGGACCTAAAAGCACTCTGGGGATCCTCCCATGTTTATTCCGGGCGCTGGCCCTGGAAGCCTTTTGCCCTCAAACTCCTGGAGTTTTCTCACAGGATCCGACCCAACACCAGTCACACTGGCAAAGATCTGGGTTGTGTTCCAACACTCTAGTCAACTGTACTAGATTCTAAACTTTTTGATTTAATATTATCTAGAAAATATATAACAACATGAAAGAATATTTTAAAACTGACATCAATTGAAATTTCTTCCTTGTACAATCAACCGCTAGAAAATCACCTTTTCCTCTATTTTTTTTTAATTGGAGGGAAGAGTGATCATATGTTATAGAACAAGAATGGGCTATTTGGTAAAGACATTTAAAATAGAATGATCAAATACACAAATATTTTAATGCTACTAACATCAATATTTTAAAGTTCTAGACATATATAGGAAATAAGGGCAGTATTTCATAGTAAGTTTCTAAAACATGATTTTTTCTTCATATTTATAGACATGTAATGAAAAGAAATAAATGAATGATCAAATATAGTTTTTAGAGATTATTTTTCTTCTTAAATTATCTGTTGAGTGAAATCTCTTAATATTAAGATAGCTTAATAACTCTAACTCAATAACCTAATAATTTTCCATTGTTAGCATAAACATTCCCTGGAGTCAAATAATTTTAAAGGAAATTTAAAGACAAACAGAAAAAAAAAAGTGCAGGCATGGATAAATAGATGCATAAAAGATGAATAAATTATTAAGTTTATACATTTTAATGACCATTTCTTCAGGTCACTGCCTGACCTCATTCATCGTCTATCTCCAGGATCACACATTTCTTATCATCCGTTTTCTTCTTCTATTCAAGTTAGAGAATTAAGATTAGAAAACATTAGATGGGGGCACCTGGGTGGCTCAGTGGGTTAAAGCCTCTGCCTTTGACTAAGGTCATGATCTCAGGGTCCTGGGATTGAGCCCCACATCGGGCTCCCTGCTCAGTGGGGAGCCTGCTTCCCTTCCTCTCTCTCTGCCTGCCTCTCTGCCTACTTGTGATCTCTGTCTGCTAAATAAATAAATAAAATCTTAAAAAAAAATAGAAAAAAAAAGAAAACATTAGATATAGCAGTTATGAAACACCAGAATAGTGTAAATGTAGAAAGCTATTAAAAAAAGTGGAAGACTATGTCAATCCACTTTCGTTGATGTCGGTATAAGCTATTATCACATATCACGCCTTGTTACTTTTGTTTTGTTATGTTGTCCATGATCATGAACTCCTATGTTATATTTTGAACATCCACATGACTATATAATAAATTTATTACTAGAGACTATGCCACAGAAGCCTTTTATACATCAGAATTCCAATCTGTATTGCATTTTACAGAGCAACTCCTGAAATTGGTGGGACATGAAAAGGGCCCACAACTTCATGCAAATCCTACAAGGAATATCTAGCTTTACTTGCTCTATGGTAGACATTAACTCTTACTTTCCCAACATAGATATCATTCCAGATTTGTGGCTCCACTATTGTGCTGGACATTTATTTATTTATTTATTTATTTATTCTGTAGGGTTTTTTTTTTTCTGTAGGTTTTATAACTTATATTAACATAGGATATTGAGAGAAATTCCTTGCCTAAGTGGACACAGAAACTAAAAACAAGTTAATGTTGGAATGCCTGGGTGGCTCAGTTGGTCAGGCGGCTGCTTTCAGCTCAGGTCATGATCCTGGCATCCTGGGATCAAGTCCAACATTGGGCTCCTTGCTCAGCAGGGAGCCTGCTTCTGCCTCTGCCTCTGCCTGCCACTCTGTCTGCCTGTGCTTGCTCGCTCTCTCTCCCTCTCTCTCTGACAAATAAATAAATTAAAAACAAAAACAAAAACAAAAAACCTTAATGTTATGAATGATCATTGGGAAGTAGACATTGAGAACAATGGGTATCAAATCATCCAGTGTTAATCTCTGAGGTTCAATTCTAAAGGTATGTTTTTCTAGATATATTCAATGAGGAAAAAGGAGCTATATAAAGGTATTTCAATTCAGTTCCCAAGCATGTTCACCAAGTTATCTTTTAGAAAGTGTGTTGTAATAGAACTCTTGCAAATGTTGAGTCCAACTCCTGACTTTGCCACTAGCTAACTCTAAGCTTATCATCTAATTACTCACAGACCCAGTTTTCCATATTGAGCAATTTATGTCAGGCTGGATCTTGATTTATCAACTAAAATTTCAAATTTGGATAAACATTATAGACCCTCCTTATTAGAGATCATGATTCCTTTATTATTTAGTAAGATGAAAATTCGTAACACAAAGCTCTCAAAGTTTGAATGCATTAGATATTTAACATCAACTAAGTAGGAGCCCAGAGTCCTTATTGAAGGTCAAATAAAATATATTTCTATTTCATGTAAAATATTTCACTAGAAATGTATTCAGATTCAAAATTATATTTCACTAATATATATGAAATTATATAAAATACTTATATAAATACAGATAGGAAAATATGTAGTGGAAATAATTTGTTAGGGCATTAGGATTATACATGCTTGATTTTAAAGTTACTACATGCCATTTTTGTTAAGTAAATGTTTAGAAGTATAAATAAATAAATAAATAAAAATACTTCAAGCTACTTGAATAATACAGAATTCTTATCTTTTACATAGCAGAAATCATGTCATGACCTTCCTAGCCTTTACAAATTGAGAAAAAGTAAAGTATATCACTGTTTGGATAAAAAGTGTATTCCTTTTTTTTTTTTTAAGATTTTATTTATTTATTTGACAGAGATCACAAGTAGGCAGAGAGGCAGACAGAGAGAGAGAGGGAAGCAGACTCCCTGCCGAGCAGAGAGCCAGATGCAGGACTCAATCCCAGGACCCTGAGATCATGACCTGAGCCTAAGGCAACAGTTTAACCCACTGAGCCACCCAAGCGCCCCAAAAAGTGTATTCTTAAAAAGTCCTATGTCCTTACTGATTCTATTTTTAATAATCTAATTCTTCTTAACAATCATAAATTTTTTTGTTTAGAATAAATGTTTTGTCATCCAATTTTAAACTTATTTAAAATGAAGTTAGTTTATTTAGAAGAAATAATATCATTCAGGTTAAATAACTTCAGGTAGTGTCTTTTCATATATAACATTTATTAATTGTGATTGAAATGCAATAAAAAGTAAATGTTTCATAATATCCACAGTGTTGAAATAATTTTAACATATATATATATATACACACTAGATTTAAAAATGTATAAAATATAAATAAATATAATATATATATATATATATACACACACTAGATTTAAAAATGTATAAAAATTTATCCTCATTGCCAAAAGTTATTTTAATAACAGCAGTTGATGTTTTGGTTTAGCAGTTAGCATTTCCACATTATTCTTCTATGATAATCCTAAATTCTTTATCCTTCTTCTGGCTGCATTCCAAGCTGGATAATCCTGTTCACCTAAATTTTTAAATAGTTTCAATTGGATGTTGCATGCTTCTTTACTTTCTGTCATGTACTGTTGTGAGGTGGTGAGCATTTTTATTTCTGAGTGTCTTGCAGTAATCCTTTTGTTTGGTTTGTCTTTAAGAACATGCTTAAAAAATATTACCAAGCTTGTTAGAATCTTCAAGATGAGAGGTTATGAAACCATGAATGTCAATGTCAGAAGCCATTATTAAGCAACTTAAGAGGATTATGTTTATCGTTGATAGGTTTAGTTTATATTGAACCATACAGGCATTACTGTTTATACAAATGCCTATACTTCATTATCAGTTTGTCAATAAACAAACATACATTTTATTGTCATCAGAACATACTGAAATTACATTTTTGCTTTTTTTTTTTCATGTTCAGGCTAATGATTTTTCACCCACATAAATTTAATGTTTATGGATAAATGATAAGGCTGTTTGAGTCAGCAAATCCTATTCAGATGATTCAGATAGTACTGACTGGCCTCCATGAAGTAACTTAAGCAGAAGAGGAAACCATTCCCAAAGAAGGGGTTTCCGATGTGCCATCAGAATTTATCTGGCAGAAGGTGCATGTGGGATTTCTTTTGGCTAAGATAGATTTCTCTGCATTTTTTGTTTTCTGCACAGGGCTCTTCAATCAGAGGAACAAAATAAAATCTCAATCCTCGGAATTTGCCCTGAAGACTCACTTCCACACACATGAAATAACATTCTTGTAAGTTACTTATGTTGGTCTCATTTGAAATAACAAAGAACTGGAAATCTCTTAAATAACCACCTGTTAATGGCTTAGATAAATATAAACTATCTGTAAATAAATATAAATAAGAACACATTTAAAAGGAGGTAAATGAAGGCATAAAAATTGAAGGTCTGTGTGAAGTAATGTGTCATGATTTCCAGAATGTACTCATACATTTATATATTTTTAAGTATAAGAGCAACATATAATAGAATGTATTTATTATGCTGTTTTTTGTGAAAGAAAAAAATGATACACACACACACACACACACACACACACACCCCTAAACCAAGTCCAAATCCTGGCTCTAGCACATAGTTCTAATATAACTTTGGTAAGTTTATGGCATTCTCTTTCATATTTTGAAGCATATAATAGTTCAAAAATGGCTGAAATACAAAATACTCAAAAATGATTCATGTTCTAAAACTGTCTTATAATGATATTACAAAGAGTTTCTTGGCTAGTAGAGATACAACCTGGAACGAAGGAAAATTAGAGACAGGATTTTTCTCCTCAGTATTCCTAGGAGAGCACAGGAAAAACTAATTTCATTTAATGATATGCAAAACAAAGTATTCCCAAAGCGTTCTTTATATATGTCAAAAAGTAAATGTAAGCAATTAATTTTTTTTATTGTGGACAGAAATCATCATCAGACACATGGTTTTATTTTTATTTTTCCTCCCAAAACATCATTTTAGAATGATCACAAGTGTGCAAATTTAAGTAAAGTTTCACATGAGTAATACATTTTGAATGTCTTTTCTTCCTTTATAAGACAATGTAAAGCCTATGAAATGTAGGGACAAAAAAATCACACTGCTTGGAAAGAATTCTTTGGTGATTAGAATTGTTACCCAAACTTCACTCCAGTTTAAAAGAAGCTTAAGATCTATCAGGAATAAGACAAATCTACAACTTCAAAGGATGGCTTGCAAGCCTGAATATGAAGTAGAATGTGCAACTGGAAAGAATGACCTTGGGAGAATAAAGGAGTGCCTAATTTACCTGACAACATGGCTCAAGCCAATAAATGCAACAAGACTTTCCTTTCAAAGTCCCAGAAGAGTTCCTTCCCCAAATAATTTATATCACACAACAAAATATATTTTGCTACAATTGCTGCGAAATGATTTCTAAGTAAAAAAAAAAAAGTGAGGGGCGCCTGGGTGGCTCAGTGGGTTAAAGCCTCTGCCTTCGGCTCAGGTCATGATCCCAGGGTCCTGGGATCGAGCCCCACACCGGGCTCTCTGCTCCGCCGAGAGCCTGCTTCCTCATCTCTCTCCCTGCCTGTCTCTCTTGCCTCCTTGTGATCTCTGTCAAATAAATAAATAAAAATCTTAAAAAAAAAAAAAGTGAAATGTGTTAACATAGCAATTTTTGCATATAGAGCTATTTTAAATATATATTTATACACATATGTTATACTTACTTTAGCAGATCACTTTCTAACTGATTTATAATCAATATCTTATTCAAACATTTTAGCAAGTTAATTAGATAGAAAATATTCTTAGCTTTGCAGATGAAACAATCAAATTTCAAGGAATTTAAGTAATTTCCAAAAGTCAGACAAGTAGTAAATAGCACAGCCAAGATTCAAACAGAGTTGTGCATGACTCCAAAACCCAAGTTCTTCGATAAGATTGACTATGCTGAACACATGTATAGTATAACACATCATGATATACCACAAAAGAATAGCTATTTTATAAAGAACATAAGGAGAGGATTCATGTTTCCTATTCAACAAGAAAATTCTTATTTTTAAGTATAGCTCACTCTCCCCTAGTTGTCTGGGAAGGGAATGTGTCATTATAAGAAAATGTGTCAACTCATTTTCTTTTCTTTTCTTTTTTTTTTTTTTAAAGATTCTATTTATTTACTTGACAGAGAGAGAGAGAGATCACAAGCAGGCACAGAGGCAGGCAGAGTGAGAGAGAGGAGGAAGCAGGCTCCCCGCTGAGCAGAGAACCCGATGCGGGGCTCAATCCCAGGACACTGAGATCATGACCTGAGCCGAAGGCAGAGGCTTTTACCCACTGAGCCACCCAGGCGCCCATTAACTCATTTTCTAAAATAAAACAAAATAGGTTTTTTGAACATAACTAATTAAAAAACACCTTAACAAAATCATATAGATGCATTAAGCCAGATATACATTCTACATACAGAGATTTAAAGATGTAATTAATTTTTTAAACTTTTTTTGTATAACCTTCTATTTTTTTCCCATTAAGGATCAGATAATAATGGCCAGTGTATATTCTGTATAAATTCCCCTTCTCTTGGTTCTTTTTAAATTAAGTTCCTGTTTCTATGTGCTCTCTGGCATCTTCTGTAACTACCTACCTTCTTCCCTCAGATGCTAATGTCTTTATAATTTGGAGTCCTGTGATATAGATGTGAATAGCCCCTAATCTTTATGTTTATAAAAGGCAAGCATGGAGTTTTGCTCCCTTGCAACATAGTCTTTATAAAGCTGGTGGTGTATGAGTCTCATTAATACTTGGAATAAGCTGTGTTTGTCCAGCTATTCTCTGTTACCTAAATATTTGTTTCATCTATATTTTCTCTCCTGTGATTTTCTATCATCCTTCATCAAAGAGAATGGTATTATCCTGTTTCATGGAAAAGAATGGCCATTTGTATTTGAGGACATAAGCTGAAAACAAATTCATTATGCTGTGATACTCTGAGAAACCTTGTGCATCTTCTTACTTTTTACATACATTCAGAGCAGCACCACATGATTGTTGCTATGCCTCATTATTTAAGAACCAATATAGCAAATGTCTTCTAAAATGACAATAGTCACTGAAGTTAGAGTGTGAGTTCCACTAAGGGTGGCAATGTAAGAAAGGGATGTTGAAATAACTCTGACATTTATGAGTAACCTATTTGTCAGAAATCATTTAAGGAATCAATAGTCAATTAAATCCACAGACTATTCAAGGTCTAAGGAATCCTGCCCAATAGAGCTTCCTATGACATGAACTGTGTTACAATCTATCCTGTTCATTGATGGACACTAACTGCATGTGTCTTCATAAATGGCTAGAGTGATGGGGAACTAATTTTTTTTATATTTTTTAATTAATTTCAATGACCACATATAGCTATTGGCTATGTTACTGGACAGTGCAACACTAGGGGATTTTATAAACTGCTTCAACTAACTCTTAATTTACAGAAGGTTATGTATTTAGCCCACATTAAGTACTCTAAGGAATTCTCAATTATTGATATGTACATATATCAATATACGTGAGTATATATGTATATATGGTAGTATTAAAAATCTTTAATAGAGGGGCGCCTGGGTGGCTCAGTGGGTTAAAGCCTCTGCTTTCGGCTCAGGTTATGATCCCAGGGTCCTGGGATCGAGTCCCGCATCGGGCTCTCTGCTCCGCAGGCAGCCTGCTTCCTCCTCTCTCTGCCTGCTTCTCTGCCTACTTGTGATCTTTGTCTGTTGAATAAATAAATAAAATCTTTAAAAAAAACAAAAAATGAAAAACAATAAAAATCTTTATTAGATACGTCATTTATTTCTGCAGTTGCCAAAGAAGTGCCCTTTGCATGTTCCAATGGTACATGAAATAATGGATGATTTTTTTAGTTTGTATTTTATCAAATACATGTTTCATGAAATGTTAATATCAGTTTTGAAGAAATAAATGTTAGTGAAACTTCTCCCTTAAATTGCACTGTAATCTGTACATGTGAAAAATAATAAAAACATTGTGTGTTTTTATTAAAGGTATATAAAAGCATAAAATAAAAAGTCACAAAATAAATCAATTAGGATTAATAAATATTGATATAATGTATTAATGCATATTTTATTAACCATGTTATAGCTGCACACAATTTTTATTACTGAAATATAATGTTTCTTATACTATAAACTCAGAATTTATATTTACAATAGTAAAAATTATTGTATATAGATCATATACAGCATGCAGACCAATATTTCGTGAATCCATGAATAAAAGAAGGGGAGTTGCAAATGAGTGAGACAAACACTTGGACCTTAAACCGTATTTTCAAAAGGATTGTCAGAATGAATTAAACTTCAGGGCCTGACCAACAGCAACAGTTTTTTTCTGCGGAAATGTGATCCTAATTAATAAATAGATACATGTCGGACATAGGAAAGCCAATACAACTGCTGTTTTTATAAAATTACTTAACAATAATAGCTTAGGAGATGCTAATAGGCCTGTTAATATCTGTGCTTTGTATTCCCTCCCTGAGCAGATTTGGAAGATCCTATCTGCTGGGAAGTTGGGACCTTCAGTTTCTTTCCACTAGCCCAAGGGTAAGACAATGTCATGGTAAACTTTAATGGAAAAGGAGCTGCATCTTGTGGAAATGGTAAAAGAAAGTAGTTTCTTGAGATAGAATCTACTCCTGGTGAAGATGCTGTGAAGATTATTGAAATGACAGCAAAAGATTTAGAATATGCATAAACTTGGCCTGTAAAACAGCTGCAGGGTTTGAGAGGGTGGACTCCAATTTTGAAAGAAGTTGTGCTGTGGGTAAAATACTATCAAACAGTATCACCTGGTCTGGAGAAACTGTCCATGAAAGCAAGGGTGAATCAACAAGGCAAACTTCACTGTTGTCTTATTTTAAGAAATTGCCAAAGCCACACCAACCTTTAGTAACTACCACCCTGATTAGTCAGCAGCCATCAAGATCAAGGCAAAACATCCAGCAGCTTAGAGATTAGGATATGCTGATAGCTCAGATAGTATTTTATTAAGCAATAAGGTATTTTTTTTTTTCAGAGGAGGGGAGGGGCAAAGGGGGGAGGAGAGAGAGAGAATCTTAAACAGGCTCCACACCCAGTGCAGAGCCTGATACAGGGCTCAACCTCACCATCTTGAGATCATGACCTGAAAAGAAATCAAGGGTCAGATGCCTAATTGACAGCCACCCAGTACCCCAGCAATAGAACACTTTCAAAGTAAGGCATGAACACTGTTGTTTAGATGCATGTTAACACACACTTAATAAACTACATTATGGTATAAATATAACTCTTAAATGTACTGGGAAACCAAAAAATTCATTTGAACCATTTTATTGTGATACTTGTTTTATCTCCAGGGTATGCCTGCGTTTTAATTAGAAGTACAAAACAAAATAGAAAAAAAGCAATTTTCTTCATTATATTCTGTTAATGATGGTGCAGGTGGGATTCATGGAGTTCAGAGAAGAATTACACTTTAAATTTTCCTAATGAAAGGCCAGGAAGGAAAGGGAATGGGTCTAAAAGAAAACAGGGAAATGATCACCACATCACTTATTAAGGAACAGCATATAATCCCTTTCTGTGTGCAAGTTCTCTCTAACTAATGGAATTCAGATTTCTATCATTTTCCCCATCCCCTTACCAAAACATACACAAACTCACATATAGGTTTATGGACATACAGGTTCCATATTATGAGGGACTCAGATAGTATCTGCTTTCATTTCTTTTCCCTCTAAATCACTCTCTCCATTCACCAGCTGTAATAATTTTTTTCTGGCTTTCTCTAAGCTGATAGATACTCCTTTGTATATCGTATCCTGAAGTACAAATGATCTACAGATGACATAGATATAGGCATAGTTCTAGCAATGAGTATAGATGTATTAAGAACACTTCTCAATTTCTCTAATAAAACTTGACCTACAATACTGACTTAGAAATGGTTTCACTTCAAATTCTTACTTTCGTGAAATTAAAAGTTTTATATTCATTGCTTTTCTCTTTGCATTTCAATTCTCTCTAAGGCTGAGGGTATTTCTAATTGAATATGGATACAACATAAAATTATGCAAATAAATATTAACATATTTAAGATATTTATCTTTTTAGTAAATATGCATGCCATTTAAAAATAAATCGCAAAATTAAAGAAATTGCCTTTTATCTTTGACTATTTTATTTTTTCTTTTATAATCAAATTGTTTTTAAAAGTGTGTTCTATTTTAAAGTAAATAAAAGCAAATCAATTATTCATTTTTTGTAACAATGAATGCATCTGTTAGACCACATTTTGGCTAGTTCCAGAAATCCATTTCTCATTGTCATTTATATATCCTGAGGGTATATTATCTACACATCTGTTTTTAAAAATGTACTGTGATCAAACATTTTTTTTTTTTGCAAATGTTACCCTATGCTGGACTAGAGATACAACAAGTGAGTAGTCTCTAATATACTTTCTCACCACTATACCTTTATTTTTCCTATTTCCTACCTCCAGAATGACCTATTGAGCAACACCAGTTTTAACGGACATTTAATCTAATAACCATTCATGGATCCTCCTGGCTAGAAATTCACTCTCCCTTCCTTGAATTCTTTACTAGGCTTTACATTATTTATATGCTTCTCCATCTGCATGGTTTTGCAATAGATTTAAATTCTACTCCTATTATTTAAGTAAAAACATCTGAATGGAGCTAATGGCTTCATATCTTCCACAGTGTCAGGCAAACAGCATGTACTAAATATTTGTTATATTTAATCAATTATATGCTTATTAAGATATATATTTGAAAGTTAGAATATTTTTCCATTACATATTAGTAGGGGTATGAATTATTTCCAATATCTTAAATTTATATTTAACTGCAAATTATTATTTCTAACACCACAGTGAAAAAAATCAAGTAAGGTACAATAATGAAATTTTTAAGGTTTTCAAATTACTATAAAAAATACCCTAAGTGAAAGAACTTATGACATAATTGAATGTACAGTAGATAATTAAATATCAACTAAAGACATTAATTTAGTATTTAGCAATCATTGTTTCAAGAATATTTATTCCCATGTAAGTTCTAACTTACATGGAAAAATTTAAATTATTGGAAAATAACCTGTGTTGCTTTACTTCAAACAGATCTCCTGAAATGGCAGCAGTCAGATGTAAAAAATGTTACATTCCTGCTGGTTGTTGGAAACCCTATGTATTAAACAGGGTGAAAGTGAAAAAAGAATCCAAAAATCTATATTGAATTAACACCTGTGTTGAAAACCTTATCTAAGAGAAACTTAGAGAGGATAAGTGGGAGGTCAAAATCATAAACAAAAGGTACTTCCAGACCTAAAAGTATCATTCCTTTTAAGATCAGTAAAGCAAGGACTTAACCTTGCCACTACTGCAGTTTAAATTATATAATTACATTCTTCAGAGTCAACACTTTCACCTTGGTAGGCATAATCAGGCCATGCAGATGCAGGCTAAAACCAGTAATTTCAGCATTCTACTGCTTCTCACATCAAATGATAATAAGATCTGGCAGTGGAGTATGCATGAGCCTACATGTAATTGTCAGTACAGCCTTTCATTTAAACAACAAAATAGTTAGCAGTAAGCTTATAAATGTGGAGAGCATGCAAAATAGAAAAAGTTAGGTCTGTTGTTACCTTTAAAAACACCTCACACAGAAAAGGCCAAGCTTTTAAAATGTGTTTCTACTACCCTTTAAAGAAGTCAAAATTAATAAAAATACATGACTGGAAAACATAATTGGACTTTTCTTTGTAGAGAATGAAAACAGTCTGCTAAAACATCTCTAAACATATAATCTTTAAATGTTAAATATACAGTTTAGAAAAATGTGACAAATCATTTAACAATTTGCACTACTTTATGTAGATTATCTCTTAAATTCATAATGTGTTTTGAATAGAATTGGGTTTTATTTCTAGTATAAAACTGCCAGCAACGCACATCTTGGATGATTAGCTAATGTTAACATTAAGAACATAAATATGGCTCTAAATTTTTTGTTTTGTTTTTGAACGGATAACATATTTTTCTTTTTCCTTTTTTTAAATTAAGATTTTATTTATTTATTTGACAGAGAGCGCGAAATCACAAGTAGGCAGAACACCAGGCAGAGAGAGAAGGGGAAGGAGGCTCCCAGCTGAGCAGAGAGCCTGATGTGGGGCTCGATCCCAGGACCCTGAGATTATGACCTGAGCTGAAGGCAGAGGCTTAACCCACTGAGCCACCCAGGTGCCCCCATATTTGTCATTTTCAAAATTCACAAAGAATATAAAAAGGTATTCACTCATAAGTCCCAGATAATCCATACTTCCTCCCCACTTTTCCTCAAATCTGCAGGCAACATTTTTAGAATTACTTTCTCATTCAAACTTCAGGAAAATACTGGAACAAATTTATTTTTAAAATATTATTTTTATATGTCTTAAAGCACTATGAAATCATTCGAAAAGCTGCACATCAAAACACATGACTAGGATATCACTTAAAAATTGATCAAAAAACTGATCAAAACATTGAGAATAAGGAGTAACTTGGAGTTATTGGCTTCACTTAATTTGAGCTCTAATCAGTTTCTTTTCCTGGCTTCTCTTCATCTCCTCATTCTCTAAATAATGCAAAGCCCAGGGTTCAGGCTAGAGACCATTTCTCTTTCTATCTTACTCTCTATGTGAGCTCATCTAAATGCTAATAACTCACATATTTATATTGTCTGACAAATTCTTCCATATGAAAACTTTATACTAGAATATCTAACAGCATACTTGAAACTTCCACATTTCAAGCTTAACCTACACTAGCCTAAACTGATATTCTCCTCCAAACTGACACCAACCACCTCTAGCCTTACTCGTGTCACTTTATACTTACTCAATTCTTTTGGCTACTGAGGTCCTTGTTATCCTTGATGCCTCTCTTTCTATCCCACATTACACTGTACTTTGTTCTACTTATCCTAGTCTTTGTTATTCCTCTGACCTCAGCTCCTAAGCTTCCCATATTCAGTAATTCACTGTGTTCCGGCCAGGCTGATTCTCCTTCCAGGCTGCTTCTCTGCTGTTCCTGTACCCCTACCTCCCCACCTCAAGGAACTGACAGGTGAAATCCTGTCTCTTCGGCATTCTCTTTCCCCAGATATCTACACAGCAAGCTATTTCATATTTCTTGTGTCTTAATTTAAATCCGGCAGGCTTATCCTTGTACATATATTCAGAATTTGGCCATCTGTCACGATACTGGCGAATGCCACATTTTCATCACATTTCTGTGTTATGTAATTGTCTCCTCATTATTATAGTGATTCTACCGCTGACTGCCTTTCATGTATTTTTTTAAAAGATTTTATTTATTTATCTGACAGACAGAGATCACAAGTAGGCAGAGAGGCAGGCAGAAAGAGAGAGGAGGAATCAAGCTCCCTGCTAAGCAGAGAGCCCGATGTGGGGCTCCATCCCAGGACCCTGGAATCATGACCTGAGTCAAAGGCAGAGGCTTTAACCCACTGAACCACCAAGGCACCTCTCAAGTATTTTTGACATAGCAATTCAAGTGATTTTGTTGGGCTGAAATTGAATTAGAATATCAGAGTAGGTGTCATAGTTCTATGAATTACTTCATTCTGTATAATTTGTCACCTATAATTTCTGTCACTCTGTAACTCTATCAGTCTCCTTGTTGTTTCTGGAACACTCCAGGCATGTTTCTGTTCACCTCAGAACATTTGTGATTGCTGTTCACTCTGTCTGAAATTTATTTTCCTCAAACCTTTGGGCCTTTATATATTTTAAATTACACATAAGTATTTGTAAATTTTGTCTTTAACGCTGGACTGGATTCTCATTACAGAGTGATTTTTGTCTTTCCTCCCCTCAATACAGTATTTCTAGTGCCAAGAACAATGTCAACTAGTTCTAGACATTCAAGAAAAAAATATTGAATCAAGGATTCTACATAGAAATATGTATTTACATGTATATGAAATGAGACCTACATTTTATGATTATCTAATCTGTAAGATTAACAAAACACTTTGTTTTTATAAACTTCTACAAAATCATTCACCCACATTTTGCTAAACCAGTAAGAGAAAGTATAAAAATCTTTTCTGAAAAATCTAGTCCTCACATCAAAAAGAAACAGCAGATTTCTTTTGGCATGCAAACCCATCAAAGGTTTATGTTATCCCAGTGGCTGATCCAAAGGGCTTTAGAACTGAGCCATTGTTACTTCACATCTTTAACTAGTTTTTACACTTAATATAAAATTTCCAAAAGAGTTTAACTAAAAAATATAATTTGTAAAAGACTGCAAAAATGCAGAACTAGGATAGCTTTTCCTTTCCCTTAATCATGTATGGAAAACAGCCTAAAACAATGACCTTTTGTTGTTTATTTTTTATGTCTGCAGAAATGCTTTATGAAACACGGACAAAAAATTGTGAAAAGGTCAGTGACATATAACAACACTGTTGCTGCATAATTAACAGAACGTTCTTTTTATATCTTGATGGGATATTTTGGCTTCTAGTTGGCAATAGGAACAGGTTGAGATTAGGAAACAGTCAAAAGGAAGTTATGTTCCAATATGAAACACTACCAATCATTTTGATCTGTCAACAGTAACTGAGTTCAGTAGATTTTGACAACTATTGATGCTACTTAAATCTCAGCAGCTATTAAAATAGCAATGATATTAGCACAAATTGAATAACAAATGTGGGATAAGAGTTTGTAAATTTCTGGAACTATGTTGCACAGATATTTATCATTTATCACACATAGCATCTCTCTTTAATTATATTCTTTTTTAAAAAATGATTTACTTATTTTAGAGGGATAGAAAGTGCGAATGAGCACTGAGGGAGGGTTAGAGGGAGAGGAGAGAGAGAATCTCAAGCAGACTCCCCACTGAGTGCAGAGCCTAATGTGAGGCTCAATCTCACCACCCTGAGATCAAGAGCCCAAATCAAGAGCCCGGATGCTTAACCCATTGAGCCACCCAGGTGGCGCTCTTCAGTTCTATTCTTTAAACTAAGCAACATTAACTTAAGAAAATGATGACAACAGAAATACATACAAATATGGAACTCATGAACAACAAAGTCACAATCTAGAGGCTTTTAAAATAATGCACTGAGGAAAATGGTTTTTATAACAGATAATGTTCAATACAGTAACATTTAAAAGTTAAGACATGTAACATAAAAATCTAGTTTTCTGGCTTCTAGAAAGCTGACCCTTATTCTCTCATGGTGACAACTGGCTGGAACAATATCTAGAATTGGAGCTTAGCTGCTCAAAAGTATTCCTCACTATTCCCCACTAATCTTGCTTACACTGAAGATTATTGCTTGTACATTTATTGTCTTATTTGCCTTACTATATTCCTTGAGGCAGAGCAAAAAGAAAACTGAATATATTTTATTTACATATTTTTAAAAGAGAAATAGATAATCAAATGAGCAGAGAGAAAATCAGTTAAATCATAGTTAATTTTTTTAAATGAATTGAGAACTTTTGTGTGTTTATGTCCAAATGAGGACTACAAAAACTTTTCAAACTGTGAAAACTTATGTTGTATCAAATAATGCAATTTACTTATACATAGAAAAATAATTATTGTTAGAAATATGACTAATATCTAAAAAATTAGTGTGCCTAAAATTTATTTCACTAAAAAAGAAAGAAATCTCAGTCAAATCTTTATAGACACATTAACTTGAAATTTAACATTGTTGTAACTAGTGACATACGTTCAGAGTATTTGTTGTCCTATTTACCTGACCTCATGGCCAGCATTGTTTCTTCCTGGTACCTTTCCCTCACGTAACAGTACAGAACCCACTCTAGTGTAAGTCCAGGTTTATGGGATTGTACTTTATTTTTTTTAATTTATTTATTTGTCAGAGAGAAAGGGAACACAGGCAGATAGAGTGGCAGGCAGAGGCAGAGGGAGAAACAGGCCCCCCGCCGAGCAAGGAGCCCGATGTGGGACTTGATTCCAAGATGCTGGGATCATGACCTGAGCCGAAGGCAGCTGCTTAACCAACTGAGCCACCCAGGCGTCCCTATGGGATTGTACTTTATATAATTTAATGGCATTAAGTAAAATAGAAAAAAAAACAAATATTTAATTAATATTGGAAAATAATTTGTAACAAATTTTAAGTTTTAAGAAGTTTAATAATTCTGCAAACATCATAAAATCCAGAAAATAACTTAATATTTGTATTGTCTGCCTAACATGTTTCTATAATACTTTTCCTTTTTTTATTTCCTTTTTTCTTGCTATGTACAAGTGTCTTCACTATTTTTTTCTAACACTGAATTATTTAAAAGTCAGCAAAGTCTGTATTTTAAAAAATGATATAATCCTATATTCATAGTTTCTTCATTTCTAAGTTCTAAAGAATTTTCTCTCAAAAAACAGAAAAAAAAAAAGGAACTGATTTTATAATTAAATGATGTGAGCCCCAAAATAGCGCTTTCTCTCTACCTGAGGATTGTTGTACAAGAAGGAGAAATGTAGAGAGTATGTGCAAGGGTCTGAGTTGGGAAGACAAAGGGTACAACTTACAAAGGAGGAAGCTGGTATTTGCATTCAGAGTTCAATTTGTGGATAGAACTACATGAAGAAGAGCTCCAGAAGGATGTTGTTGAACATTAATTTGTATATGCATAAATGGTTCCAGGGTCCTGTGATCAAGTCCTAGGAGAGGCCTCCTTCTCCCTCTCCCACTCCCCCTACTTGTATTCCCTTTCTCTCTGTGTCTGTCTCTGTCAAATAAATAAATAAAATAATAATAATAATAATTTGTGGAGTTTACACAGGGCTAGAAGACATTCATGTTTTCACTGCACAGACTACAGAGATCTCACTGAAGAATGAAAGCAATCAATAGGAAAAAGATTAATATGTTCAAAGTCTCTTTGTGGGAATGAATGGAAGACACAGACAAGAAGAAAACATCTATAAAGGGCTAGGGAAGGGCAGATGGGGAAATTATGTAATTTAGAATTATAGAACCAGCAAAAATATATAAAGTAAAGAAAAATTAACACCATTTCACACAAAATATATAGGCAATTTATTAAGAACTGACTTAGGACATAAAAATACTAAACAAACTTTTTTTTTTTTTTTTTTTTTTTTTTAAGAATGAACTAAATGATACTAAGTGGAAACTTGGGACTCCACACTGAAAAGATTAAGAGAATTAGTAAACATGTGAAGAAATTGGACTTTTTTTTTCTTTTTAAAGATTTTATCTATCTATTTAACAGACAGAGATCACAAGTAGGCAGAAAGTCAGGCAGAGAGAGAGGAAGGGAAGCAGGCTCCCTAGTAAGCAGAGAGCCCAATGCAGGGCTCAATCCCAGGACCCTGGGATCATAACCTGAGCTGAAGGCAGAAGCTTTAACCCACTGAGCCACCCAGGCGCCCCAATATATAGGACTTTTTACTAAGATTTCTTCAAAAGATAATTCTTTAAAGTAGAAATAATGCAATGTATTGTATTATTTAAAACACATCCAGAATGACAATTGTTAAACAACTGTACAAAGGATGAGAGCTAAGTTACAAAGAATACTTGTATAAGGAAAGTATGTTATTATAAGTATAAATATTGTAAACCTTAGAGTGACCCATAAAAAAAAGAACAATGAAATATAGCTAATAAACCAAGACTGGAAAGGAAATGATATTAAAATAAAAAAATCTAAAATAGTGACTCCTGGGCAGCTCAGTTGGTTAAGCGTTTGCCTTCAGCTTGGGTCATGATGCCAGGGTTCTGGGATTGAACTCCACATTAGGCTCCTGCTCAGTGGACAGCCTGTTTCTCTCCTCAGCCTGCCACTCCACCCCCCACCTTGTGATCTCTCTTTCTGTCAAATAAATAAATAAAATTTTAAAAAAATCTAAAATAGGTATGGAGATAGGGGAGAAAAGAAATAAGAAGTGAGACAAACAGCAAATAGCAAAAGTCAACCATATCAGTAACTGAATTAAACAAAAACTATTTAAGCATAGTTAAATCAGCCAGTCTGATGGAAACTAAAAACAAAACAAAACAATAGAATAGATCAATGAAACAAGGAGCTGATTCTTTGAAAAAATCAATAAAATTGATAAACTTCTAGCCAGACTCATTAAAAAAAAAGAGAGAGAGAGAGAGAAAGAAAAAAAAGAGAAAGAACTTAAATAAATAAAATTGCAAATGAGAGAAAAGAAATATCAAGACATTACAAACAATTAGAATATTGTGAAAAACTATATGCTAACATATTTGACGACATAGAAGAAATGGATGAATTCTTAGAAACATAAACTACCAAAATTAAAACAGGAAGAAATAGAAAATTTGAACCAACTGATGCCCAGCAAAGAAATTGAGTCAATAATCAAAAACTGCCAACAAACAAAAGTCGAGGACCAGCTGGCTTCATAGGTGAATGCTATCCAACTTTAAAGAAGAGTTAACACCCATTCTCAAAATGCCCATTCCCTTAAACTTCCAAATTCATTCTATGAGGCCAGCATTACCCTGATACCAAAACCAGATAAAGACACCACAACAAAGAGAACAGGCCAATATCTCTGATGATCACAGATGCAAAAGACCTCACCAAAACACTAGAAAACTGAACCCAACAGTGTGTGAAAATAATAATTCACCATGATCAAGTAGCATTTTAATCCTGGGATGCAAATGTGGTGCAATATTCACAATCAACATGATACATCAACAAGAGAAAGGATGAGAACCATATGATCAGAAAAAAATGTCAATTCATGATAAAACCCCTCAACTAAATAGGTTTAGAAGGAACATACTTCAATATAAAAAAGACCATATATGAAAAAGACACAGCTGACATCATCCTTAATGGGGAAAAACTGTTCCTCTATGGTCAGGAACAATGCAAGGATGTCTAGTCTTACCATTTTTATTCAACATAGCACTGGAAGTCCTAGCTACAGCAATCAGACAACAAAAAGATACAAAAGGCATCTGAATCAGCATTGAAGAAGTAAAACTTTCACTATTTTCAGAGGACATGATATTCTATACAGAAAACCCAAAAGACTCCACCAAAAACTGCTAGAACTGATAAATGAAGTAGTAAAGTCACAGGATACAATATCAACATACAAAAGTCTCTTATATTTCTATACACAAATAATGAAGCAGCAAAAAGAGAAATTAAGGAATCAATCCCATTTATAATTACACCAAAAATCATGGGATACTTTGGAGTAAACCTAACCAAAGAGGTGAAAGACCCGTACTCTGGAAACCACAGAACACTGATGAAATTGAAGATGACAAAGAAATGGGAAGACATTCCATGCTCATGGCTTGGAAGAACAAATGTTGTCTAAATGTCTACAGTACCCCAAGCAATCTACACATTTAATGTGATTCCTGTCAAAATACCACCAGCATTTTTCACAGAGCTATAATAAACAATCCTAAAATAGGTATGGAACCACAAAAGATCCTGAAGAGCCAAAGAAATCTTGAAAAAGAAAATCAGGATAGAGGAGGGGCAAGATGGCAGAGAAATAGGAAACTGTTTCAACCAGTCCTGTAAGTGAGCTAATTATTTACCAGAACACTCCGAACACCATGAAATCAGCCTGAGATGTAGGATTATACACTTCTGGATCTCTACAGGATCAGAAGACATCAGTGGAGAGGTAAAGTGGAGTGGGAATGCTTGAAGTGATATCAGAGGATAAACAGAAGGGGGAGGGAGCCACCAGAAGTGACCCATTGGAAAGTAACACCCCGATATGAAACTGCCCTATGACTGGGGACCAGCATTAACTTGGAGTATGGTTTAAAATGCTCAAAAAGAGCAAAAGATCTTAAGGGGCAACTGGTGGAATTGGGCAGTCATGGGCATGGGCCTAAGTCCATGGACCCAGGATGGCCACCAGTGGTTATCACCCATACCAGAAAGAGTGTGGCAGAGCCTCAAGTTCCTGGTCCTGGAGCACACAGAGCCCCTGGGGTTGCATGGTGTGCACCACTGCTTGGCTGGTCACACTCCCGTTCCCACATGAGGGAGTCTGCTGTGGGTGCCAGCATTTGTTCTCTAGAACTACAGCCCTTGTGCTCTGCACTGACTGCATGACTGGGATCTGACCCACTCCATGATCGTGCCTGAGAAAGCTTCATGTGAGTGTTAACTGGCGGTCCCTAGGACCACCTGAAGGTCTAGACACTCCCAGCCCGGGCCTGAAGGAACTCAACACAATCTTTGGTCTGGATCCCTCCATGGCAACCTGAATGACCCTGGAGTCTGAGCACACCCTACGTGGGCCTGGACCCCAAGCAGCAGTCCCAGCAAAGACAGCTACCAGAAGCAGGTTCCCTAGACCAATATTGTTTGTGGTTTTAGTGGCACAGTGGTGCAGAGACAAGCCAGAGCTTTGGGCAACCCCTAAGATGGCTGGGAAAGTGCACTGCCTGTGGGAGGTTGCATGTCTCATCAAAGTTTACAGAAAGGGAGTCTGTGTGTTCTGGACCACCCAGAGGGGAGCAGACTGAGGCTTCTCTCTGATACGGAGTCTGGGGCAGATTGCTTTCCACTAAACCTCCAAAAAACTGCAAAAAGCCGCCAAAGAGCAAAACCTCCAGAGAACAAAAGACTGAAAAACCAGTTTCCACATAGCCCAGCCCCTTGATAGGGAGCAGGGGGACTCAACCCAAGCAAGACTGATGGAAAAACAATGTGGTAGTCCCTCTCCCCCCAAAACAAGCCAAAAGAATGAGAGGACAACCATCACAGGGTCCCCATAAAACTGTGAAACCCCAACATTGGGGGAAAACAATGTATTAAACTCCCAGTATTGCCCTAAAACCTGTGTATAGATACAACTTTATTTTTAATTTGTTCTCACTATTTTGTTCTTTTTAATTTTTTGAACCTACTTACCATTACAACTAGAGGTTTAATACAACATATTCCATAGTAACATTTTAACTTGAATTTTTTCATACATATACTTGTGTTTATCTTTTTCTTTTCTTTTTTTTTCTTTTTTAAAAATATACAAATAGATATGCTTCAAGGTAATCCTCTTTTCTTAATCAATACTACCCCTATATATAAACCAGTTTTAATCTCCCTTTTTCTCTGGAAAGTCCTTAACAAAGATACCAAGATACACCCAGGAAGAATCAAAATAACCTTCCTCACCCACATTGAGGATTTATAACCATCCTCCCATCTTTTTCTTCTGTCAGCATTTCTGTGTATTTGTTTTTGTCCTGGTATTAAATAAATCTTATCCTGGGGACTCATTTTGTCTGGGTACCTTTTTTTTTTTTTTTTTCTTTTTCCTTGTCATTTATTTTGTCAGTCTTTTTGTTTGTCCATTTTTGTTTGTATACCATATAAATCTTACTTTTGGGAGCTCATTCTGGCTCGGTCTTCTCTTTTCTCTCTCTCTCTTTCTCTCTCTTTTCTTTTTTCCTTTCTTCTTCTTTTTGGTGGTGACTTCTGATTGCTCCAAAGTGTTCCAGGGTTCACCTTGCCTGGATCGTGGTTGACATATTCAGCTATACAACCCTTCAACCGACTCTAACCAAAATGACTAGTAGGAGGAACACCCAACAGAGGAAAAATTCAGAGACTGTGTCCTCTGCCACAGAACTATTGGATATGGACATAAACAGTATGTCAGAAAGGGAATTCAGGGTAAAAATTATCCAGGCAATGGCTAGGTTGGAGAAAACCATTAGTGACAACATAGAACCTCTAAGGGCAAAATTGAAATCTGCCCGAGAAGAAGTTAAAAATGCTGTAAATGAGATCCAATCTAATCTAAATACTCTAACAGCTAGGGTAACTGAGGCAGAAAATAGAATTAGTGATCTAGAGAACAAACCGATAGAGAAAAGGGATCAGGAGGAGGCATGGAAGAATCAACTTAGAAGCTATGAAAACAGAATTAGGGAAATAAATGATCCCATGAAATGTTCCAATGTCAGAATTATTGGGATCCCTGATGGGAAAGAGAAAGAGAGAAGACTAGAAGATATTGTTGAACAAATTCTGGATGAAAATTTTCCCAATCTGGGGAATGGAACTAGCGATCATGTCCTAGAGGCAGAAAGAACACCCCCCAATATCTATGAGTCTAGAAAGACCCAGACACTTAATTGTGAAGTTCATAAATCATAATTTCAGACAAGATGTCTTAAGGACAGCTTGGAGAAAGAGATTCCTTACATACAAAGGAAGGACCATCAGAATAATGTCAGACCTGTCCACAAAACCTGGAAAGGCAGTAAGGGCTGGCAAGACATATTCAGCACACTAAATGAGAAGAACATGAAGCCAAGAATACTTTATGCAGCAAGGCTGGCATTCAAAATGGATGGAGAGATAAAGAGCTTCCAAGACTGGCAAGGTTTAAAAGAGTATGTGACCACCAAGCCAGCATTACAAGAAATATTAAGGGGGGTTCTATAAAAGAAGAAAGAACCCAAGAGTGACATAAAACAGAAATTTACAGAGACAATCTATAAGAACAAGGACTTCACAGGCAACATGATGTCAATAAAAACGTGTCTTTCAATAATCACTCTCAATGTGAGTGGCCTAAATGCTCCCATAAAATGGCACAGGGTTACAGACTGGATCAAAAGAACAGGACCCATCCATATGTTGTCTACAAGAAAGCTATTTTGAACCTAAGGATACATCCAGACTGAGAGTGAAGGGATGGAGAAGCATCTTTCATGCCAATGGGCCTCAAAGGAAAGTTGGGGTAGTGGTTCTCATATCAGATAAACTAGATTTTAAGCTAAATACTTTAGTCAGAGATAAAGAACGACACCACATCAATCTTAGATGTTCTATTCACCATGAAGATCTAACAACTGTAAATTTGTATGCCCCCAATACAGGAGCAGCCAACTACATAAGATAAATGTTAATCAAGATAAAGAGTCATATTGATATGAATACATTGATAGTAGGTTATTTAACACCACTCTCAGTAATAGACAGATCATCCAAGTAGAAAATCAATAAATCAAGAGCATTGAATGACATATTGGACCAGATGGACCTCATAGATATATACAGAACATTCCACCCTAAAACAACAGAATACTCATTTTTCTAGAGTGCAAATGGAACTTTCTCCAAAAGAAACCACATACTGGGTCACTAATCAGGGTCCAACTGATACCAAAAGATTGAAATTATTCCCTGCATATTCTCATACCACAATGTTTTGAATCTGGAGCTCAATCACAAGAAAAAGTTTGAAAGAAATTCAAACACTTGGAAGCTAAAGACTACCTTGTTAAGAATGTTTGGCTCAATCAGGAATCAAAGAAGAACTCATACAATTCTTGGAAATCAATGAGAATGAAGAGACATTGGTCCAAAACCTATGGGACACGGTAAAAGTGGTCCTAAGGGGGAAATACATAGCCATCCAAGCCTCCCTCAAAAAAATTGAAAAATCTGGAATACACCAGTGCTCTTTACACCTTAAAAGCTGCAAAATCAACAACAAATTAAAACAACCTTGCACACAAGAAAGGAAATAATCAAGATTAGAGCAGAGATCAATGAGAGAGAAAGTAGAGATACATTAGAACACATCAATGAAACTAGAAGCTGTTTTTTTTAAAGAATCAATGAAATCGATAAACCATTGGTCAAACTAATCCAAAAGAAAAGAGAGAGGATGCAAATTAATAAAATTATGAATGAAAAGGGAGAGTTCATGACTAACACCAAGGAAATAGAAACAATCATCAGAAGTTATCAACAGTTATATGCCAATAAATCAAGCAACCCAGATGAAATGGTTGCATTCCTAGAAACCTATAAACTTCCAAAACTGAATCAGGAAGATACTAACAACTTGAATAGACCAATATCTAGTAACGACCTTGAAGCAGTGATCAAGAACCTCCCAAAAAATAAGAGCTCAGTACCTGACAGATTCAGTGGAGAATTCTACCAAGCATTCAAAGAAGAAGTAATGCCTATTCTCCTGAGGCTGTTCCAAAGAAATAGAAACAGAAGGAAAACTTCCAGACTCTCTCTATGAAGCCAGCATTACCCTGATCCTCAAACTAGGCAAAGACCCCACTAAAAAGGAGAATTTCAGACCAATATCCCTGATGAATACAGATGCTAAGATTCTCAACAAGATCCAATTAATAGGATCCAACAGTACATTAAAAAGATTATCTACCATGACCAGGTGGGATTTACCCGTGGGATGCAAGAGTGTTCCAACATTCACAAATCAATCAATGTGATAGAACAAATCAATAAGAGAAGAGAGAAGAAACACATGGTCCTCTCAATTGATGCAGAAAAAGCATTTGACAAGACACAGCATCTGTTCCTGATTAAAACACTTCAAAGTATGGGGATAGAGGAAACATTCCTCAACTTCATAAATTCTATCTATGAAAAACCCACAGTGAATATTCTCAATAGCAAAAAGCTAACAGCCTTCCCTTTGAGACCAGAAATACGACAAGGATGTTCACTCTCGCCACTGTTGTTCAACATAGTACTAGAAGTCCTAGCAAGAGCAATCAGAAAACAAAAAGAAATAAAAGGTATTCAAATTAGTAGAGAAGAAGTCAAACTCTCTCTCTTTGCAGATGGCATGATACTTTATATGAAAAAACCAAAAAAATTCCACCTCCAAACTACTAGAACTCAAACAATTCAGTAATGTGGCAGGATACAAAGTCAATGTACAGAAATCAGTTGCTTTCTTATACACTAACAATGAAAATATAGAAAGGGAAATGAGAGAATTGATTACATTTACTATAGCACCAAGAAAAATAAGATACCTGGGAATAAACCTAACCAAAGAGGTAAAGGATCTGTACTCGAGGAACTACAGAACACTCATGAACGAATTTGAAGAAGACACAAAAAGATGGAAGAGCATTCCATGCTCATGGATTGGAAGAATAAACATTTTAAAAATGTCTATACTGCCCAGAGCAATGTATACTTTCAATGCCATCCCGATCAAAATGCTACCAGCATTTTTCAAAGAGCTGGAACAAACAATCATAAAATTTGTATGGAACCAGAAGAGAACCCGAATTGCTAAGGAACTGCTGAAAAAGTAAAACAAAACTGGGGGTATCATGTTTCCTGATTTCAAGCTTTACTACAAAACTGTGATCACTAAGTCAACATGGTACTGAGACAAAAACAGACACATAGACCAGTGGAACAGAGTAGACAGCCCAGATATGGACTCTCAACTCTAGGGTCAAATAATCTTCAACAAAGCAGGAAAAAATATCCAGCAGAGAAAAGACAGTCTCTTCAATAAATGGTGTTGGGAAAATTGGACAGTTATGTAGAGAAGAATGAAACTCGACCATTCTCTTACACCGTACACAAAGATAAACTTGAAATGGATAAAAGACCTCAACGTGAGGCAGGAATCTATCAAAATCCTAGAGGAGAACATAGGCAGTGACCTCTTTGACTTCGTCCACAGCAACTTCTTTCAAGACATGTCTCCAAATGGAAAGGAATCAAAAGTGAGAATGAACTTTTGGGACTTCATCAAGATCAAAAGTTTCTGCACAGCAAAAGAAACAGTCAACAAAACAGAGGCAACCCACAGAATGGGAGAAGATATTTGCAAATGACACTACAGACAAAGGGCTGATTTCCAAGATCTATAAAGAACTCCTCAAACTCAGCACACACAAAACAGATAATCACGTCAAAATTTGGGCAGAAGACATGAACAAACACTTCTCCAATGAAGACATACAAATGGCTATCAGGCATATGAGAAAAATGTTCATCATCACTAGCCATCAGGGAGATTCAAATCAAAACCACACTGAGATACCACCTTATACCAGTTAGAATGGCCAAAATTAACAAGACAGTAAACAACATATGTTGGAGAGGATGTGGAGAAAGGGGAACCCTTTTGCACTGTTGGTGGGAATGCAAGTTGGTGCAGCCACTTTGGAAAACAGTATGGAGATTCCTTAAGAAATTAAAAATAGAGCTTCCCTATGACCCTGCAATTGCACTACTGGGTATTTACCTCAAAGATACAGATGTAGTGAAAAGAAGGGCTATCTGTACCCCAATGTTCATAGCAGCAATGGCCACAGTCACCAAACTGTGGAAAGAACCAAGATGCCCTTCAACATATGAATGGTTAAAGAATATATGGCCCATATTTACAATGGAGTATTATGCCTCCATCAGAAAGGATGAATACTCAACTTTTGTTATCAACATGGACAGGACTGGAAGAGATTATGCTGAGTGAAATAAGTCAAGCAGAGAGAGTCAATTTTTATATGGTTTCACTTACTTGTGGATCATAAAGAATAACAGGGAAGACATTGGGAGATGGAGAGGAGAAGTGAGTTGGGGGAAACTGGAGGGGAGAAAAACCATGAGAGACTATGTACTCTGAGAAACTATGTACTGGAGGGGAGGGGTTGGGTATTTGGGAGAGCCTGATGGTGGATATTATGGAAGGCATGAATTGCATGGAGCACTGGGTGTGGTGCATAAACAATGAATTTTGGAATACTGAAAAAATAATAAAAATAAAATAAAATAGAAAAAAAAAGGAAAAAGAAAAGCAAAGCTGGAGGCATCACAATTCTGAACTTCAAGTTATATCACAGAGCTGCAGTGATCAAAATAGTATGGTACTGGCACAAAAACAGACACATAGATCAATAAATGGAATAGAAAACTAAGAAATGAGCCCAAAACTATATTGTCAATTGTTGACAAAGTAGGAAAGAATATCTAATGGGAAAAAGATGGCCTTTTCAACGAATGTTGGGAAAACTGGACAGCAATATGCAGAAGAATGAAACTGGACCACTTTCTTGTACCATACAAAAAAAAAAATTCAAAATGCATTAAAAACCTAAATGTGAGACCTGAATCCATAACATCCTAGAAGTTACTAATAGTAACTTTTCTGACATTGGCTGTAGCAACCTTTTTCTAGATAGGTTCCCTGAGCCAAGGGAAAATAAAAAAAAAAAAAAAAAGCTATTCAGACTATATCAGAAAAAAAGTTTCTGAACATTGAAGGAAACTATCAACAAATTAAAAAGTAATGTTTGGAATGGGTGAAGATAAATGACATATCTCATAAAGGTTTAGTATCCAAAATTTATCAAAAACTTACACATATAACTTGAGATCCAGTAAACAAATAACCCAATTTAAAAATGGGGAGAAGACATGAACAGACATTTCTCCAAAGAAGACATACAAAGGGCCAAGAGATACATGAAAAGATGCTTAACATAACTTGTCATCAGGGAAATGCAAATAAAAACTACAATAAGATAATACATCACACTTGTCAGAATGGCTAAATGGCTAAAATCAGCAACATGAGAAACAATAGCTGTTGTTGAGGATGTAGAGAAAAAAGAACCCTTTGGAAATGTTGATAAGAAGATAAGAATGCAAACTGTGCTTCCACCATGGAAAACAGTATGGAGTTTCCACAAAATATTGAAAATAGAACTATCCTATGGTCCAGGAATCACACTACTGGGTATTTACCACCCCTCAAAAAATACAGAAACATTAATTCAAAGGGATATATGCACATATAATAATATGTTTGTAATCACATTATTTATAATACCAAGATATGGAAAGAGTCCGAGTATCCATAGATTGATGAATGGATAAAGAAGTGGTGTGTGTATACACACACACATCTCATTCTTTTATATGGCTGCATAACGTTCCGTATATAAAAGATTTCCTTCTAAAATGGAATATTATGTAATCATAAAAAGAATGAAGTCTTGCCATTTACAACAACATGTGGATAGAAGTTGAGACTGTAATGGTAAGTGAAGGGGCATCTGTGTGGCTCAGTCAGTTAAGCATCTGCCTTGGGCTCAGGGCATGATCCTAGGGTCTTAGGATCAAGCCCCATATCCGGCTTTCTGGTTGGTAGAGAGCCTGCTTCTCTCTCTGCCTGCCACCCTGCTTGCTTGTGCTCTCTCTCTTTGTCAAATAAATAAATAAATCAGATCTTAAAAAAATAAAATATGATTACACTAAATGAAATAAGTCAGTCAGAGAAAGACAAATACCATGTGATTTTATGTGATTTCATGCAGAATTTAAGAAACAAAACAAACGAACAAAGGAAAAAAAGAGAGAGAGAGAGAGAGAGAGAAACCAAGAAGCAGACTCCTAACTATAGAGAACTGATGGTTACCAGAGGGGAGAGGGCTGGGCTGATGAATAAAATAGTTGATGGGGATTAAGGAGTGCATTTATTTTAATGAGCACTGGGTGTTGTATGAAAGTCTTAAATCACTATGTCATTCTACCTGAAACTAATTTAGCACTGTGTTAACTAACTGGAATTAAAATAAAAACTTAAAAAAAAAAAAAAAAAGCAACTAACGATTGCCAGGTTAGATAGAAGAAGCAAGAAGAAACAAGGGGAGGAAAAGAAAGCAAATGGGAGAAGCAAGAGAGGAGACCAAATTTTCAAGCAGGTAGATAAGAATGCAGACAGAAAAAGCTTAAAAAATATATATCGTGCAAACACTAATAACAGAAAGCTAGAGTGACTACATATGTATCATAATAAGTGGACAGTAGAAAAGGAAATACTGGTAATCTTATCATTTCCCAGTAATTATGTGCTATAAAGCTACACAAACACTGAATTTTGAATAATGAACCACTGCTCCTAAGGGAAACACACATATAAAAACATGCAGTCATCTCACATAAATCATTATCTTAAATTCTAAAAATGAACTATTGTGACTTTTAATTGTTTTTTTTTCTTTAATTTTACAAAACAGAAAAGAGTGTTTAGAAATGTTAAGAAACTTGTTTGAGGCTGCCAACTAATAGATCTCAGAGTTGGGGCTCAACCTTGTCCAACAGGCCCCAGAGCTAGAGCTTCTTGCACTGCACTGCCCTGATCCCTGCCATGTCCAGGCTCTGGCCATTTCTTTCTTTCTTTTTTTTTTTTTTTAAGATTTTATTTATTTGACAGACAGAGATCACAAGGAGGCAGAGAGGTAGGCAGAAAGAGAGAGGGGGAAACAGGCTCCCTGCTAAGCAGAGAGCCCAATGCAGGGCTCAATCCCAGGACCCTGGGATCATGACCTGAGCCAAAGGCAGAGGCCTTAACCCACTGAGCCACCCAGGCATCCCATCTCTGGCCATTTCTGTATGAAAGCTGAAACAAGATGGCAGATGTCACCTTTTCCAATTTCAGTTGGAAAGGTGGGTGATAGGAAACTCAATTCTTTTGCAGCTCTGCACACATCTGCCAATGATTGAGAAAGCCCCTGATTATTGATTTGAATGTTATAAACTAAATTTTAGTGAGTGTTTTGCATATATGAAATACACAAATAATATGAACTAGTTGTATTAATAGTTAAAAAGAGGGACATATATGATAATAAAAAGGGTAATGCATTAAGAAGGTATGACAATCTTTGAATTCTACTCTTGAAACCAGAATTGCACTGTATGGTACCTAACTAGAATTTAAATAGAAATAGAAATTTAAATAGAATTTAAATAGAAATTTGAAATTTGAAAAGAAAAAAAAAAAGAAGCTATGACAATCTTAAGCGTTTATGCACCTGATAACAAAGATTCAAATCACATAAAACGAAAATGGACAAAACCTAGAAGAGAAATGCATAAATCCAATATAGGTTTCCCCTGCTATATGTTTCCCCTGCAATATAGGTTTCCCCTGCTCCTCTGAAAACTTCTGTAAGTTGAAATGACATAAAACAAAGAAACAGTTACTGTTAATTTATATGGAAAATTTTTCAGCATTCCCAAACCCAAAACTGAACCTCTCTTAGGTTTTCCTGATACCTTTGGACACAGCTTGTTAACAAATCCACAAAATAAATCATGTTAAAGCCCAGATGCTCAGAGACAATGTTCAAAGGTATGGTGGCTGGATGCTAAGAAACTGAGTATAGGTCCTGGGCAGAAGCTTGGCAGTGCCATTCTCAAGGCTCAGGGTGCTTATTGTCTCTACACCAGCTTGCTACAAAACAAACACTGAATGGTATTTCAGCTTTTTGCCTTTTTTCATAAAAGCAAAAATCATCTTAGGATTTCCTCCAGTTATCAAAAACAGGCACTAATGTAAGTCTTTTATAAAAGCAACATGGCTCATGAAACGCTACATCAAAAACTAGTGATGTACTGTATGGTGACTAATGATTAACGTAACATAATAAAATAAAAAAAATAAAGATAAAATAAAAACAATGTAGCGTAAGACACTGTTTTGAAAAGCAGAGATACAAAAAAAAAAAAAAAAAAAAAAAAAAAAAAAAAAAAAAAAAAAAAAAAAAAAAAAAAAAAAAAAAAAAAAGTAAAATAAAAAAATTTTTTGAAAAAAAAAAAAAAAAAAAAAAAAAAAAAAGAAAGAAAGAAAGAAGAGAAGAAAAGAAAAGCAGCGATACCTGTATTATGAATGATGTTTTCAACACTCGTCTCATAGTAATTTATAGAATAATTAGATGGAAATAAATAAGGAGATACAAATGTTCAAGGAATCTAGCATCCCATTTGACCTAATCTCTGTTCATGGAACAATCTACTCAATAACAATGAAACTTGCTTGTCTGCTTATTTTAACTACTTGTATGATAATAATCAATGGGATTTAGTTTTCCTGAAACTTATAGGCAATGGAAGCCACATGGAAATTAGAAGGTAGATGCTTATTAGAAAATGATACTTGTTTGTAGACGCAGAAATATTTTCCTTAAAGTCATTACTTTGAATATTTATATGAACGTCAGACACAGGGAAGGATACATAGAACACAATAGCCATGCAGAACTTTTTTCAGGATAAGTAGCTTATAAAGAAGAGTTATTTTAAACTGAAGTAGTTGTCTATAAAGGTAAGTTTTCTTGAGATTAAAAAGATAAAGGAGCAATCAAAGGCCTAGGTATCATTTTGTTTTGTTTCCTGGTACACTAACAAAACAAATCCATCTTTCCTATAATAGTGTAGTCTGCCTATTATCTCAGCAGAACCCAAATTCAAAGTTTTTGGATTAAAAGAGTTGAAAACAGAGGAGACAAAGAAATAACTAGGAAGAAAGGAACAAAGAGCTAATTTTTATGTATCTTTTATCCACATTACTGACTTCTACTTTGACAGCTATTCTAATTGTATTTTCTTGGGAGTCTACTAATTTAACATACTTGTTATAATCCCAGTAGTACCATAATTCTTCCTCTTATGTGATGTGAAACAGTTTTGTTTTGTTTTGTTTTGTTTTGTTTTTACAAGAAGCTCTGGAAGACTACATTATCCCTAATAACCCTACTACTGTTTTTTTTTCCTTAATAAAAACGCTGCAGAGTAGCTGGGTACCTGAAACTCCAGCTATAGGCTGCATTCTTCAGCTTCTCATGCAGCTATGTTATGACTAATTTCTGTGACCACATTCTACCAATGGAATGCAAGGGGGGAAAAAGATGCATGCAATTTCCTTTGTTTTAATGGGAAAGACCATTCACTCATCTTCCTCCACATTCCCCCTTTCACTTTGACTAAAATCATTGACCATGTGAATCTGAGCAGCATTTTAGTGAAGGTAGAGCTACAAATTAGAAACAGCCTGATATGAGTACCTCTTTATCCCCATGAGCTCCTTATTCCTGCTCACATTATTTAGGAGAGAAAGGAAAATGAAATTACTATCTTCTGTTACTTTTTGTTTGTAGTGTGTTGTTGTTGTTGTTACAGAAGCAGACCTAAATCTTAAATAATGACAAATGATAAAATATGTATTTTTTGCTAGACTCAAATTTATTCATAAAAATATTTATATTATTAAGCAATTAAATTTCAGATGAAATGTTACTGTTATTCCCACTATGTTTTGTTTTAAATGACACAGTTATTTGGCAGGAACCACAGACTTGCTTTGCAAAATTATTTAAAACAAGCTGGGGATCCAGGCAATTTGTGTTTTCTTAACAAATGAGTATTAATGATATAAAAATGTTACCTTCCTATTTTCCAGTAGCATTTTAAGATACTTTCCCAAGGGCAGTACTGTCTCAAGGGATTCAGACACTCCCAAAGATCCAGATCTATCATTGGTATTGTTCCTATCTTCATAACAAACTCTGAAAATATAGGAGAATATCACAGTATAAAACAGAGATATGAGGCTGAAACGTGAAGTAAATAGCCTCTACATAGTAATACTTATACAATTTATTAATATGTGTATCAATGGGAGTCTGAAGAGCCTGTGTGGAAATGAATTCTAAAAGTATTAGACAGGGGTGCCTGGGTGGCTCAGTGGGTTAAGCCTCTGCCTTCTGCTCAGGTCATGATCTTTGTGTCCTGGGATCAAGTCCCGCATCGGGCTCTCTGCTCAGCAGGGAGCCTGCTTCCCCCTCTCTCTCTCTGCCTGCCTCTCTACCTACTTGTGATCTCTCTCTCTGTGTCAAATAAATAAATAAAATATTTTTTAAAAAGTATTAGACAAAGAAGGAGAAAACATTATCTTGTGTTGGGATACATATACTGATATGGGTTCTATTCTTTTTTTTAGGATTTTATTTAGGTGTGCCTGGGTGACTCAGTTGGTTTTTATTTTATTTTTATTTTATTTTATTTATTTAATTTACAGAGAGGAGACACAAGCACAGTAAAAAAATAAATATTTTATTTATTTATTTATTTGACAGAGAGAGAGAAAGCACAAGCACAATAAAATCTTTTTTTTTTTTTTAATTTATTTATTTGTCAGACAGAGTAAGCACAAGCAGGGGGAGCAACAGACAGAGGGAGAGGGACAAGCAGGCTCTCTGCTGAGCAGGGAGCCCAAGGTGGGGGTCGATCCCAGGACCCTGGGATAATGACTGGAGCTGAAGGCAGACATTTAACCGACTGAGTCCTCCAGGTGCCCTGACATGGGATTCTAGATTTAGCATGCTGGCTCATGCACAAGAAAATGGTAGATAATCTGCTTGTTTGGCTAATTATTATCTGGACTCAAAAGTGGCCTAGGAACAATGAGATATCCTGGCTTATGCTATATTAAAGTTGAGACTCAGGAATGAAGGAATGTTTCAATAAGACTTATACTCAATCTGATAGGTTACTCCTAACCAAACTCTTTGGGAGGGCCTGGAAAATACACCCTTTGTCAAATCATTAATAAATTAATTACTGAATGAATGAGTAAGCATCTGCATTTTGAAAAACTGTGAAGAGGGTTTGCGATTTAGGAAAGATATTAGTGTGGGGGATACTAAAATGGGATTCGGTTCCATGATATCAGTGAGAATATCACTAACCCAAAGTGACAGAGGACAGGGGCAATTATTAAAAATCAGAAAGAAAGTGGGCACAATAACCTAAATAAGATGGAATTATAAGCAAAGTGTTTTGACCATCAGGGATCTGTGGTGAGATTTAAAAAAAAAAAAAAAAAATCCTTTCAGTTCAGTTGACAACAGTTAAGCTAACAGTTACAGTCTCTACTGAACAGAAAATAAATTTTTAAGAATAGCGATAATGTCAGACTCCATTACCATGCTAAAGCAAGAGAGACATGAAACCACACCTCCATCATATCTGAACATGGACAACTGCAACTACATCATGCAGCCACAAAATAACCAAATATCCCCCTTTCATCTAACATAATTGACTACTTTGTTTGTTTGTTTGTTTGTTTTTTCCAATGAAAACACTTATTCTTCTCTGGTTCTTCCTACTCCATAGACAAAAATGATTAAAATAACCAGTCAATCAATTGTCTTGCCCCCAATCTATTCTTACCAAGATGTTCCACGTTTCCTGCGGTTCACTCTCCTTTACTGCAGTGAGGTGATAATTCAAATTGATGTAATTGTAGACATGTTCCTGGTGGCCTTTGGTCCCAGGACTTTCTCCGGTAGTGTTTCCAACAGGATTCAGCTGGTGTACTTAACATGACCAGCAAGGTTTCTCAACCTAACAACAGTGAACAACTGATAATACTCGAAGATAATTAAGCAAATTTTACTGAATTAGTATATGTCTGAGCATATTAGATAGAAGAACTTTAAGGAACTGTACTGCATGTTTTTCCTATTAAAATAGATTGGATATTAATCCAGTCTTGCAAATGGCAAAAGGGCAAATCAGTGGAATTAATCATAATCTTGAGACGGTCTTTAGGGAAGCTTGTGATGTGGATGTTTTCAGAGCTCTACCCACTCTTTTGTCAATGGCTTAATTCCAGAAATTGCAGGTCTGGGATGTAAACAAATGATAGGCAGGCAGACTGCTGCACTACATGAATTTCAGCATTTGTCTAAATGGTATTAAGAGACTTTAGATTTAAAAAAAAAGTTTTTAAATACAGCTCAAAATAAAATAATGGCCTTAAAAACAAAGCAGCTTAATAAATCTCCTCCTTTATGTGGCAACAGTAACAACAACAACAACAAAAAAAACCAATATTTTTTCCCACAGGAAAACTTGCTGACATTATTAGTCAAAGGGCCAGTGAAAATTTATTTGATGTGTCTTTGCTGGGTAGAAAAAAAAATAATAGAAACACTTAATCCTGAGGGACTATAAATGCATTTTAAGCAGGATTGTAGTACCTAATGTCCATTGATTCTCCTGAAACAAGGAATGATTGTCCTACCATTCTCTGTACCACTTCTTTGAGTCAAAAGAATACTTCAGTTGGTAGAGATTTAAAGTGCTTATAAGCACTTAAAAAAACCTATAATTGTGCCTATACGGTACTTAAAAAATCCTTAAAAAACCTATAATTGTGACTCTTGGCTCTCTCAGTAGCCAATGTGTGTTCCTTTGCTGTGACACCACTCAGAAAACTTAATAGGAAGAAAACTTATATGGAAATATAACAGTGAAGTCAAAGCTCTTCACAGGTTCTTTGTAGAAATACAGAAGAACTCTCCATACATGGAGAAGAACTCCAGATGAAGTACTTCATCTGGACCCAAACACAAAGGATTGGGCCTATTGTGGAAGATTTCATAAGAAAAGAAACATAATTTTTCTATTAGATTTTTAATACTCCTATATGACCTGTCAAAAACTTTGCAGGGGGATGCCTGGGTGGTTCAGTTAGTTAAGGGTCTGCTTTTGGCTCAGGTCATGATCCCAGAGTCCTGGGATTGAGTTCCACATTGGGCTCTCTGCTCAGCAGGGAGTCTGCTTCTAGCTCTGCCCGCTGCTCTTTCTCTCTCTCTCTCTCTCTCTTTCTCTCTGACAATAAATAAAATGATAAAAAAAAAAAAAAAAGCTTTGCAGATTTCGGAGTTATAAATAAGCTTGAGAGCTTTCACTTTCTGTTAAGCCTAAAACAAATACAACACTCTCTTTAGAAGTTCTTGTGGCTGCCTATTTTGGGTGGACTGGTAGACTTTTATTTTGCCTTGGTTTTCTCTTAGATCCACATGATCAGCATTTGCTCACTTTCTCATAGGAGAATCAACAATATTCTTAGACCGAAATGCCCACAGCATTTCCTGAAGCTGCACCATTTTATTCTATTAAATCCTTAATTAAGACATAAGAATTTAACATCTCTTCTACTCTTCTTTAATACAATGTATAAATAGTCATTTGCTATTCTTAAAAAACAAACAAGTTCCATAACTATTTCTTTTGTTAAATGACTTACCTCAGAAAGGAAGGGAAGACTCAAAAAAGAAACAGAAATTCTGCTAGAAAAGAAAAATTCATTATTTGAAACCTAGTATATTCTAAAAAGAAATATAGTAACACAGAATTCTAAGAGATTACAATCTGTTCAAATTTTCCAAGGTCAATGACCAAAAATTAATTTTGTAGATGTCTAAGATTGCTGAGCATTGCAGATTCTGAGTGATAATTTTTTCCGAGGTCACATCATTTTTATAGAATATAATATAACTTCCTGTTCATGAAACAACTGTAGGAAAATAATCATGAGCAAGCCTTTTGTTACTTAAAGAATGTCTTATAACCAGTGGTATATGTAATATATTTGATGTCTAAATGGCTGGGAAAAAAAAGAAAAAACAGTCTTAACTTCTAAAACAAAGTTATTTTTAAACAATAATTATGAAATACTTAAGATAATGCACAGAAAAAAATTGCAGATAATCTTCTTATGCATGGATTTGTTGCACAATAATGCCAGTAAAAATGATGAAAAAATAAATATGGACAAAAGGAAAATTATTTTTACAAGGAAAATAGTCATAATTACATTTTTCTTTTTTGGAAGGGGTGGAAAACATACCTGTACAACGGTCTGTTGCAGTAATGCATAGCAACATTAGTTTCTTTTTTTATAACTTAACCTCTATAAATTTGTTAATGGAGTTTTCAAAATTAGTTTTATTTTCAAAAAGTACCAAAGTACCATTAGCTACAAAACAATAGCATGTAAGGAAAGGACAATTTACTTAGATAAAAAACCAGAATCAATGGTCTTATATTTTCAGAAAAAAAGCAACTGTCAGTATTTGAATGCTTCAGTTAATTACATTTAGCACTGGATGCTTGTTCTAAAGCAATTAATCAAATGAATGTCAAAGTTCACTCTAATACAGTATTTAATCCATTTTTATAGAATAAAAAAATCTTTGGAAATTTTTTTTTTAATTTTATTTATTTATTCGACAGAGATCAAAAGTAGGCAGATAAGCAGGCAGAGAGAGAGAGGAGGAATCAGGCTCCCACGGAGCTGGGAGTCAGATGTGGGGCTCGATCCCAGGACCCTGGGGCCATGACCTGAGCCAGAGGCAAAGGCTTTAACCCACTGAGCCACCCAGGTGCCCCTCTTTGGAAGTTTTTAACCTAATAAATATAAATTTATAAATTTTTTGGTGAACCTATATTAGTAGAAAATTTTCAATTTAAAAGGTACTTTAAAACTGTTAGAAGTAGCCCCAAAGAAACATAAACATGGAGAATATTATCATTTTAGGAATTTATTGTCAAATGAAATTTTTAGAAACACAAACTTATTCTCATGTTTGATACTTTTCCTATTTTTGTACCTGTTGCTTTATATGAAAGGTATCTTTGAGAAATAAAATTTATGAAACCCTGTTTGTCAATCAATTTTGAGGAAAGATGGATTGATTACTCTGGTTATACTGTCTATTCTACATGGATTAGAATTATTTGAATTAACTTTTATGTAGAATATAATCTGATTAATTGGAAGTAGAAAGATTAATTAATTTGAGTTTTTCATATGTAATATACATATATATTTATAGTATAGTTTTAAATATATGCATATAAAGAAACATTTATATGCACATCTACATATTATCATTAAACATACAAATATATATTTACATGTATAAATTACATATAATATATGTCTATACCTAGAAATATATATCTTTGCCAAAACAACAACAATTACTTAAAATTTAGAGCAAAAAATAAGTTTCTTTTTCCCAGGATGTATATCACTGAAGTTAGAATTAGTGGTTTATTTCCTCTGAAACACAAATGCTATCATGTACCTTGTCATATATAGTATATCATATATATGTCATATAATAAATGGATTCATCTATAGATTCAATGCCATCCCTATAAAAATCCCAAGAGTAGTTTTCATAGAAATGGGAAAAAAATAATACAATTCAAATGGAACAACAACAGACCACAAATAGAAACAATGCAATCTTAAGAAAGAAGACTAGAGACATCATACTTCCTAAATTCAAACTTTTCTACAAAGATATAATAATCAAAACAGTATATCAGCACAAAAACTGACAAAAAGACCATTGAAACTGACAGCTAGAAATTAATTTATGCATATATAATCAAATAATATATTACAAGGGTTGTAAGAATACTCGATGGGGAAAGAAGGGTCTCAATAAATGGTGTTAACAAAACTGGATATTCACAGGCAAAGGAATAGGACCCCATCTTATACTGCTCATAAAAATTAACATGAAATGAATTAAGGACTAATAGGTAACACCTAAAAACTGTAAAACTCCTAAGGATAACAAACAATCTAAAAACAAAAGAAAAAAACTCCTTGACATTGGTCTTGATGATGAGTTTTTAAATATGACACTGAGGGGCACCTGGGTGGCTCAGTCGTTAAGCATCTGCCTTTGGCTCAGATCATGATTCCAGGATCCTGCGGTAGAGCCCCACATCGAACTCCCTGCTCAGCAGGGAGTCTACTTCTCCCTCTCCCACACCTCCTGCTTGTGTACCCTCTCTCGCTGTCTCTCTCTCTGTCAAATAAATAAATAATATCTTTAAAAAATAATAAATAAAAATAAATATGACACTGAAAGCACAAGCAACCAAAGCAAAAATAAACAAGTGGAACCATATCCCTAAAAATCTTCTGCATAGCAAAAGAAACCATCAACAAATTAAAAGGCAGCCTACAGAATGTGAGAAAATATTTGCAAATCATATATCTGATAAGGTAAATATCCAAAATATGTAAAAAATTTATACAAATCAATAGTGAATGAAACATATAATCTGATTTTAAAATGGGCAAAGGACCCAAATAGACATTTTCAGAAGAAACAAGTAAATAAAAAGGTGCTCAATATCATTAATCATCAGAAAAATGTAAATTAAAACCATAATGAGATATGTCTGTTAAAATGGCTTTCTCAAAAAATGAAGAGATGGCAAATGTTGGATTGGATGTGGAGAAAGGGAACCCTTATACACTATTGCTGTCTTTCCATTATGGAAAACACTTATGGAGTTTTCTCCAAAAAAATGAAAATAAAACTACCATTTGATCCAGAAAACACACTTTTGGCATCTATCTGAAGGAAATGAAATCACTATCTCATAGAAATATCTGCACCCCCATGTTCATTATACAATATGTTAATCACAATATGAAACATATGACAACAACATAAATGCCCATCAATGGATGAATGGATATAGAAAATGTGATACACATATATACACACACACACAGAGGAATATTTTTGACCCATTAAAAAAAATGTTGCCAATTACAACAGCAAGGTTGGAACTTGAGGAAATTATGCCAAGTCAAGTCAGAGTAAGAAGGACAAATACTGTATGATCTCATTTATACATAGAATCTAAAAAGCTGATATATATAGAAACTGAGTAGATTGGTTGTTATTACCAGGGGTTGGGGGATGGGATAAATGGAGAAATGTTGGTCAAAGAGTACAAACTTATGAAAGGGATAACTTCTAGGTGACCATGTTAACAATGCTGTATTTTATATTTGAAAGTTGCTAAGAAAGTAAATCTTAAATATTGTCATCACAGAAACGACAAATGGTAATTATGTGACACAAAAGAGGTATTAAATAACCTTATTGTTGTAAACATTTCACAATACAAACACACATCAAATCATCAAGTTGTACCTCTTAGATTTACACAACTTTATGTCAATAAAATCTCAATAAAGCTGGGAAAAAAGATTCTTAGATCAAGAAGATGTGGGATAAAAGAGCTTCCACAGAAAATGAAAACAAATTTTCTAAGTCAATTTGTTTTTTCCTTTTGATTTACTATGTATTATAGTTATAATTGTATTTTGGCACCTCTGTGATCATTTGGTCTCTGACATATCATCACCATATTATTCTTCATCTCATCTGGCTTTCTTCTGTCACCTAAGGAAAAGCAAAACTTATCTTTTTCTCAGACTGTAGTTTCTGCTCTAAATCTAATTGATGCCCAAATTTGTCATTTTCCATGTGATTCTGATGACATGAACTTAATAGCTATTTCTTTCACCACTTTGAAGGTATACTTTTAACATGTTTCTTGTGATATATAAATTGCCCTATCATTGTCAACCTCGACCTCAACCTTCAGCCTTCAGTCTTACTGGTTTTCACCTACACTCCCAGTCAAAAAAAAAAAAAAAAGAAAACACACACACACACACACACACACACAAACAATCCCAAAAACCTTTCCCTGAAATACTATTTGAATTGTCAACAGAGAAAAGTGCACCAGGGATAACAGATTTGGGGGCTATTCCTACTGTAGCCATTTTGCTCTCTTCAGAGGATTTCTAGTCTGATTTGTGAATGCTATTTATATACACTCAGAAAGTAACCCTGCTTTCAGATACCAGTAACTGACTTGATCTCATAGTAATAAAATCATGTCCCTAGTCTGTCTGTGCCCACTAGGATATTATATATATAAGTAGGATACAATATACATGTATGTACCATATATACTTACCTAAAATGGGGTGGACTTGGATGGTGCCAGACATCAGACTGGGGTACCAATGTTCCATGCCAGAAGCCAACATCATTGCCCCAAGGTCTGCAGTATCCTGAAAGGGGACACATTAGGTATGCACAGTTCACTTTCCCAGTGAGGTCTCGAGTGGTCCTGTCCCTGCAGGGCCTTTGGGACAGAAGTTTCCTGCACCATGATTGGGGTCTCTGGTGGCATTTTGACTCTGAGTATGGTGTGGGCACAGAAAAGGTTTGGGCTTTGCTTAACAGGTGGTATGAACCAGTCTCCTTAAGGAAAAGTTTGCGAAGAGGGACTTTGGTTGCTTCACAGCCAGGTGATTCTTTTTTTTTTTTTTTTTAAGATTTTATGTATTTATTTGACAGACAGAGATCACAAGTAGACAGAGAGGCAGGCAGAAAAAGAGGAGGAAGCAGGCTCCCCACTGAGCAGAGAGCCTGATGCGGGGCTGGATCCCAGGACCCTGGGATCATGTCCTGAGCTGAAGGCAGAGGCTTTAACCTACTGAGCCACCCAGGCGCCCCAGCCAGGTGATTCTTATCCCAGGATTCTCCTATTGGCTCTCACAGAGCTCCTCGGATAGCACAAGATCTGGCTTCCAGATCTGGCTTCCTGGGGCACCTGGGTGGCTCACTGGGTTGAGCTTACATTCTTAATTTCAGCTGAGGACATGATCTCAGGGTTGTGAGAGTGAGACCCATGTGGCATTTTGGGCTGGGTATAGAGCCTGCTTAAGATTCTCTCTCTCTTCTTATTCCCCCCAACCAGCTCCCATGTGCTCTCTATCTCTCTCACTACAAAAAAAAAATAATAATAATAATAATACCCCCCTTAGCTCACATCCTATAATTCCCTCTTCCAACAGAGATATCTTGTGATTCCTCTAATGTGCTTTTTACTGCTGCAGCAAAATAATAAACTTAACTGTGATTGACTAGTTGTATTCTTTTTGGTCTTTGGTCTTTGGCCCTGATCTTTATTAATGTCAATAACTAAATGAAGATGAGGTCCCCAAAAACATAACCCATGGGTATCCTGATAAAGTGGTACTAAAACAAATATGGGGGGAAATATCTAGATCTTCCCAAAACCAAACTGGTTTACAAAGATATATTCCAATGGAGCTGCTTCTCTCTGAAGTAAAGGCCAGCAATTTGACCCCTGCTGCATATATTCTATCTCTCTGGACTAATCTGTGGTGGTTTACCTGGGTATGCTTTCAAAAGGAAAAAGAAATAGCTATATATAGTATACAGAGCACTTTCTATCACAGAGATAGCAAGGATCCTCCCCGTCCACACCCCAATAACATATGTAGAGCACCTTCTGTCACAAGAAGGCAATGATCTCCTCACTAGCCCCCTCACCTTAGGAGAAAGATGTCTCATGCAAAAATATTTCAAGTCCTGTCCACATGACTTTCGCTAGAAGGTCTTATCCATTGTCAGAATTTTCTGTTAAACATCATCTGTAGAAGGGACAGATTGTCCGACAAAGAGCACAGACAAAGAGTCACACCCACAGAATATTTTTACCATGTGCTCAGTAATCCAAAAGCAGCTGGTTGGACAGAATTATGTTATAACCCACAGAATGCTCAGTTTCAATGCCAGCTGGCAGACAACTCCCTACAGGATTGAAGTGCTTTCCTAAATAATTCAGTTTATAACATAATCAGTAGTCATATAAGGTACTGTTTCTTCCATAGCCAGAAACATAGATCCACAAAGGGATGTAGGGTGGAAATGGCCCTTTTACTAGGGGTATCAAATAACCCACTAGACTCCATGAAATTGAAAGTTCTATTGTGTAAAGGAGAAATGCTCCAGTTTCTTCAGTACTGTGGAATATGACAATGATTTCACTTATCTAGAAGCTGAGACATTTCTCTGGCTATTATAGGTTCCTTATGTCACTGAACCTATGAATATAGAAGAGGATTGTTAAATTGAGTGTTGGCTTATTGGTCCTGATTCAAAGTAAAAAATGAGTTGCTCTGCTCTATACTTGTACCAAGCTAATATAGATGGAACCTGGAGGCTTGACTAAGGCACTTCTTGCAGTCTCTTGTTGAGTAGTTTTTTCCAATGAAAATGTAATGAGACTATGCAAAGACAATGCTAATGAGGACTCAGATCATCAAGTAGTTTGAGTCCTTTAGCCAGGTAAAAAGCCAGGTGTATCCTAGGTACTGATAGAGGGTAAAGAACCTGGAATGTGGGGCGTCTGGATGGCTCAGTTGATTAAAGCCTCTGCCTTCAGCTCAGGTCATGATCCCAGGATCCTGGGATCGAGCCCCGCATCAGGCTCTCTGCTCAGAGCGGGGCCTGCTTCCCCCTCTCTCTCTGCCTGCCTCTCTGCCTACTTGTGATCTCTGTCTGTCAAATAAATAAATAAAAAACAACAAAAAAAAAAGAACCTGGAACGTTTGGTAGAAAAGCCACAAATATCAATTAAAGCCTCATAATCAGTTATAGTAGCTATGTTTTATGTTACTTTATTCATTTCTCCACTTTTTTATTTACTACTTGATATGAAGAATATCAATGGTGAATAATGTTTGGTTTTACTTGAGAATTCAATGCAACACTCCACAGGATATAGTAGCTAATGGGATTTTTTTTTTTTTGTATCCTCTGTGCTCGGATATAAAATTTTCAACCAAAGAAAGTTTTCAGTCAGATTAAAACAAAAACAAAAACAAAAACAAACAAACAAAAGCCCAAAAACCAAAAACCAGAATTGAAAAGGATATTTTGTTTGCCACTATAAAGTCATTCTTTACTGTTCTATGCACTCTTCTATATTCCATATTCTCTAATATATTCTCTTTCTTCTGCTGTTCTCGTTCTAAAACTGAAAGGTTGGCTCTTTTTAGCCACATGGATAGATTACTTCTCAGTTCATGACTTAGTTTCAACAACAAAAGATACTGGCAGGCAGGAGACTATAGAATGGGAAAAGTGTTACATGTATTTTATTCTAACTTCTCTTATGTCAGATCCCTTGGTGTTGACTGAGCTCTGTAGTGGTTCTCTCCATATCTCTTACCACCCTTTCTTTCTTTCTTTCCCACCTATTTCCCCTCCTTCAGTATATCTACCAATCCCTCTTTCCAGTTTTTCTCTCCTAGCCATTAAGTCTTAGAAGTGGAAATAACCCCCTATTGTTACTATCTCTTGGTACTACACTATCTCTTGCTTCTTTTTAAAACTCTTTCCCAAACCTTTGTAAATACTTTGATTGCCCTTAAATTATTTCATTTTCTTTTCCTCCCCACTATTCCAAAATTTCTGAAATTTTCAAACATAGTTTAAATTTATTTGTTCTGGTTTATTATTTTGTTTTGCATTAGAGAATATTATCTCTTTTTCAAGAATATTCAACACTTAATATTTAAATTCACATTTTTATGTTCAACTAATATTTACTAAGAATCTATCCCATGCAATAAATTGCTCTAGGCATTACAAATACAACAGCAAACAAAACATACGAAGAATCTATTCCTAAGGGGCTTGTATTCTAGTAAGAAGAGACACACTGCAAATGCATAATCAAATAAACATAGCATTTACTTAATCTCACTGATATTTTTATCTAACATCATTTAACTCAACATATAAAAGTGTAGTTATCATGTCATTATGCATTAATCAAAATGCATTGAATATACAAAATAAAGAATGAACTTTAAAGTAAATTATGGACTTCAGTTAATCTTGTTTCAATATCAGTTCGATTTTAACAAATATACCACAATAGTGGAAGGGGAAACTAGAGGGGCAGGGAGAGAGCACATATGGAGACTCTCTACTTGCCCTTAATTTTTTAAAACCCAAACTGCTTTAAAAAATGAAGTCTATTCCTCTTTTCTGGCTGGAACCATGGAGCGTGCAGAAGAGAAGAAAAAGAAGATTCCTGCTGTGCTAGAAACCCTTAAAGAGAAGTGAAGGAATTTCACAGAGTTGAAGATCAAGTGTCTGAGGAAGAGATTTGCTCAAAAGATGCTTCAAAAGGCAAGAAGGAAACTTATCTACGAAAAAGCTAAGCATTACCACAAAGAATATAGGCAGATGTACTGAAATTCGAATGGCAAGAAAAGCTGGCAACTTCTACATATCTGTGGAACCCAAATTGACATTTGTCATCAGGATCAGAGGTATCAATGGTGATCCCAAAGGTTCAAAAGGTGTTGCAGCTTCTTCACCTTCGCCAAATCTTCAATGGCTCCATATTAAGGATTGTGGAACCATATATAGCATGGGGGGACCCAAACCTGAAGTTGGTGAATGAATTGATCTACAAGCATGGTTATGGCAAAATCAACAGAAGCAAATTGCCCTGAGAGATAACACACTGATTGCCTGATCTCTTGGTAAATATGGCATCATCTGCATGGAGGATCTGATTCATGAGATATATACTGTTGGAAAACATTTCAAAGAGGCAAACGACTTTTTATGGCCCTTCAAATTTTCTCCACGAGGGCAATGAAAAAAAAGACCATTTTGTGGACGCTGGAGATGCTGGCAACAGGGAAGACCAGATCAATAGGCTTATTCAAAGGATAAACTAAGGTATCTACATGATTATTTTTGAGATCTTGTCAGTTAATAAAGGACTACTCTCAAATGGCGGGGAGGAGTATATTTGTTAAGAAAACCTGTATTGGAACTACTGCTTTCTATCTCCCTTATCTTTTTTTCATCTTCAATTTTTATTGTTATAAAAATTATTTCACATACAATTAGGAATTTTATCCAACAATGAATAACAAAATAACAGTGTCTTAAGAAAACAATTATTCCACTTTTTAAGATTTATTTGCTTATTTATTTATTTGACAGAGAGAGAGAGAGAGCATGCACAAGCAGGAGAGCAGCAGAGGGAGAAGCAGACTCCTCACTGAGCAGGGAGCCAATGCAGGTCTTGATCCCAAGACCCTGGGTTCCTGACTTGAGCCAATGGCAGATGCTTAACCAACTGAGCCACCAAGGCACCCCCCAATTATTCCTCTTTTAGAGAAAAAAAATTCTGGAGTGAGTAATCCTGTGTGATAAAATGGACTTCATGCTCGTCAAGAACCTAACTGTCCTGTTTCAGCATCCTAGCATGTGGTTTCCCTTATCAAGCCAATCTGTATCCAAGATGATTTCAATGTTTAATCACATTCACATTTTATTGAAACAAACGAGAGGATAAAAACAGCAACAACCAAAAAGGCCTCCTATCTGACTTGTGAAAACTCTCTTTGGGCAGCCTACAGAGATGTTCCACAGAACATTCTACGTATATATCACTTGCAAGACCTTAGTGACAATGTCGTATTGCTCTAAGGAACCTGAAGAAATATTTTTCTTAGCTGGCTGTGTTGTTACGCAGAATAAAATTGTGGATCTTCTAAATTGAACACCAGTAAGGCCTATTATGTGTCTGGAATCTGCTGATATAGCAATGAGTCAGGCAAACAGGATGAATCTGTTTCAATTTTAAGTGAGCTTACTCTCTGGGAGAAAAAAATTAATTAAAAAATTATATCAGTCCAAATTAGACATGAGCAATAATATATACCAGCATATATTATTGCCCATACAAAGGTATATATAAATATATGTGAATATGTGTATGTAAATATATATGTATATAAACATATACAAATGTCCATATATTTTATATGTCCATATCCTTATGAATACATAAATATGCTTATTATATATGGACAAATAAATACTCTGACAATTATACAACAATCATAGTTACTAAATGCAAAGGAAAAAAACAAGAGGAATATGTATCAGAAAATGACTGAAGGGCTGATTTTGTTAAGGCAGGTGAAGAGGGACTTCCTGAAGAAATCACATTGGGTTCAGTCATGAATATTGAGAAGGTGGGAATCATGCACAGATCTGGAAGAGCTCTCCAGACAAAAAGGTCAACAAGTGCAAAAGAACTGAGTTTGGTGCATGAAAAAGAAATAAAGGCCAAAATGGCTGTCATGTAGTGAGCAGGGATTTGAGAGGGGGGAGATGACATCACAATAGCACATGGCAGCTAAACCAGAAAGGCCTTATAAGAAATGATAAATTTTGGGCATACTGCTAAGAATAATAAGAACCATTTGGAATGTTTTAACCAGAGACATGTCATTATTTTATTTACCCTTAAGAGAGCTTGCTCTGCTGACTCTATGTTAGAGGGAAGCACAAGAATGAAGAAGTGGCACCTGGATGGCATAGCTGGTTGGGGGTGGACTCTAGATTTTGGCTCAGGTTTTGATCTCCGTGTTGTGTGATCAAGCCCCACATCAGGCTCTGTGCTTCACATAGAGTGTGCTTGAGATTCTCTCTCTTTCCCTCTGCCCTTCCTGCTTGTGCTCTCTCTTTCTCTAGAATAAATATATAAATATTAAAAAAAAAGATAGAACAAGAAACCATCAGTTGGCAACCACAGTACTCCAGACAAGAAATAATGACATATTAGTGTCATGTGAATAGAAAGAGTTAGAATTTATATATTACTTTTAGTATTTGTTTTCAGGAGTAGTGGAGCATGTACTTTAAATTGTCACTTAATTAATTTCCCTTTTGTCCCCACCTCTTGTAAATGAAATATTAGTATTTTTACTTAATGTAAAAAACAGTGATTACTATTATTGTCTCCATTTTTTAAAGAACTCCAACATACTGAGGACCATAATGCTTTTTTTTTTTTTTAAGATTTTATTTATTTATTTGACAGAGAGAGATACAGCAAGAGAGGGAACATAAGCAGGGGGAGGGTGAGAGGGAGAAACAGGCTTCCTGCCCAACAGGGAGCCTGATGTGGGTCTCGATCTCAGGACCCCAGAATTACAACCCAAGCTGAAGGCAGACACCCGAGAATCACCTAGGTGCCCCACTTCTTAAGTTTTTAATATTACAAAATAATGTGGACCTATAATAAATTATGAGGAACAATATAGTACACACTCAGGTACCCACTGCTTATTTTAATAAGTCAAAATTCAAAAGCAAGATTAATTTTTTTAAGATGCTTCTATTTTATTCTCAAAAGACCAGCTGAACAAAAATTACCATGAATTGTAGCTAATCATGTGTATGCATGATACATATACATACCATAATTATATATATGTAGTTAATAACATATATGAATTAATAAGTACATATATTTCCAACAAAAGGTACATATATATGTACACATATAATACCTTCAGATATTTATATACATTTATATAAGTAGTATCACATTGTGAATATTCTTCATTTCACCAATATTAACTTTGTGTAATTCATAAATGAAAATACATAAAGCATATCTTTAGGGGTGCCTGAGTAGCTCAGTGGGTTAAACCTCTGCCTTCGGTTCAGGTCATGATCTCAAGGTCCTGGGATCAAGCCCTCATTGGGCTCTCTGCTCAGTGGGGAGCCTGCTCCCTGCCCCCCTGCCTGATTATCTGCCTACTTGTGATCTCTGTCTGTCAAATAAATAAATAAAATCTTTTAAAAAAATAAAATAAAGCATATGTTACATATGCTTACCTAATTATGAGCTTACCTAATTAGAGTTACCTAATTATGCTGATAAATGTTTAACCACCAGCTTTTTAGATAGATAGATGGTAGATAGATAGATAGATTACTGATAGATGATAGAATACAAATGTTATTGATATTAATGGTGTATAGCAATTATTAAATATAAAAAGCACATTGGAAATTCCAAGTAGTAAATAAATGCTTACAGATTACTGTTGTTGATTTTGGTCAACCTCATATTTATAAAAAAGCTAAGCTTGAACAAGGATAATTTTTTAAAAAGATTTTATTTATTTATTTGAGAGAGAGAGATCACAAGTAGGCAGAGAGGCAGGCAGAGAGAGAGGGGGAAGCAGGCTCCCTGCTGAGCAGAGAGCCTGATGTGGGGCTCGATCCCAGGACTCTGGGATCATGACCTGAGCCAAAGGCAGAGGCTTAACCTACTGAGCCACCCAGGCGCCCTGAGCAAGGATAATTTTGACATAAAAGTTGATACTTTCTTTACATTAACAAGTAAGATGAAAGTGAAATAACAAAGCATTCACTTCTTCATTCACCATGTGTGTGATTTCTTTGTTGAAAAAGATTATAGTTTTCAAGTATTGGAAAGATGTCTCCTCAAAAATTTGTGGGCCACTCACAAAATAATGATTGAAGATATGACCAAGTTTTAAGTTTAAATTGTATTATTAACATATTATTCAGACCTCATTTGTCGCATTTACCAATTTGAGTTTGCCAAACTCATATCAGCAACACCAGGCTGTAACAGCCATGCAAAGCCCAGATCTACATGCTCTCCGAAGCTGACACAGATGTGACTATGGAGGAAAGGTACAAGAAGAACCTCCCAGAAAACAGAACTAGTTATAGCCAGATGAGTTAACCAAGGTGTATGCTCTTCATGACAAGAAAGTCTCCCCTGTTCCATAAGAGTTGGAATTTAATATTGATCAGTAACTGTGAGATATTTTACTCTTCCATTTCTAAAGGAACTTGTATTTGTGATACATTGTGGGTGGATAAGCTCACACATAACCTCAAAATCCTGAACTTTAGGTTGGATGTAGTAAAAAATAGAGGTCTATATTGTTTCACATAGGGAGTGGGAGGTTTTGGTCCTTTTTTGTTTGTTTGTTTGTTTGTTTGTTTGTTTTTTGCTTTTGTTTTTTGTTTTTCCCTTTATAAAGATGAGATGGCTGTGCAGAAATACTTGGGAAGGGAGTGGATTGGACTATTGAAGAAGCTTTTAGCTATACCCCAATAAACATGTTCCATTGTTCTTTAGTGATTATGCCCTCAAATATTTTATGGGGCATACGTTTACCTAGAAAAAAATATGTATATGCTACATTCCTCAGCTTCTCTTATAGGTGTGGGGCCATATGCAGTGTGACTTAATTCTGCCCTGTGGGATATGAAGTAACTTTAAAGAAGTGAAATATCTGCAATGTGTTCTCAAGGGAGAAGATGAGTGTTCTCCCTCCCTCTCTCACTTTTTGCTGTTTGGAACAGGCATAAGGATACAATATCATGGACCATGTGGATGAGGGCAATATCTTCGGGTTGGCTTAAACTTTAAACACTTAGGGAGAAGGAGCAATGGGAGGAGGCAGCCTCTATGGTGTGTCTTCCAAGAGTCCAGAGCAGTGACAGGGAATGCCTTAGGGCAGCTGGTCATTAAATGCTGTCTTCAACTTGTCATCCTAGCACAGATTTTGTGCTACACTAATAATACCTGGAGGAAACCAGCAATGCTTGTCAAAGAGAATACAGACAGGTTAAAAAAATAAAATTAAGTTTTCCTCCAATTTGCTCAGTTACATCTACCTCTGAAATCTCTCTTATCTGCATTATAGCAACTCAATTTTCACAAATATATTAATTCAAAACATTCTTTAATGTCTCCAGAGATTTTTCAAGTTGTTAGATGCTGCTAGAGTTCCTGGAATTCATGCTTATTTCCCCTTTTGTTTCTAGATTCTCTTCATTATTGATTTTGAGGGAAGGAGCCAGCAGACTGTGGTAGACTGGTACTGTCTTCATAGGAACCACAATAAACAAGTGTGTATATTTTCTGTCTTAAACAAACAAGAAAACAAAACAAAACAAAACAAAAAACAACAACAAAAAAAGGAACTTGCTTAGGAGTTTGAAGAAACAGGAGAGGCTGTTATGTTTATAATTCCACTTGAGTTACTTTATCGCAAACTTTTGAGAGATATTTCAAATACTAAAATGAAGTAAGATTTGGAGAGTTACCTAATTATTAATTTGGTCAAGTAATCCTAATTGCAATTAGTTTATATAGGCCTATAAATATATCCACATGAAAAACAGGACTTTAGACATATTGAGTCATAAAACCCCAGAAAGGATTAAGAAAATTTAATAAGGGTGCTTTCATATAGTTTCAAATGAGTTTTGTCATGGTTAACTGAAAAACTATTAGTACTGTAAGTGCTTATAGTTTTCCTGGTTAGTACTGTGTGGATTGTAAAAGACTTCCTGCCTTACAAAGTCTCTCAAATATTTGTTTGCTTGAAGGTAGTTAGAGTTTATGAAAACAGTAATAATTTCAATTCTTCAGTTTCTATTTAATATAAATAAAAGCTTATGTCCAATATTAAAATGTAACTAAAATTAGTTCTTAGTTATATAAGATTGTCCAAATTTTATACTGTACTATTTTACCATTTTTTAAATAAAAAAGGAATTTTTTACTTTCAATTTATTATGGTGTCATATAAATCTAGAAAGCAAGCCTTCCTCCCAAGTTAAAAATGATATTTAACTAGATATCTTTAAGTGTTTCTGATACTTTTGAGATTTACTGTACTTGTATGTGTAAGTATACAGAATAAGTATTTCCTTTAACACACGGGAAAGCTAATAGAGTTTTGTTTTTACCATGAGTCTGTGAAATAAGAGACTCAATCTCTTTGTGAATAATTTTTTATAAACTTGTTTTAAATTTTTTAAAAGAATTCCAGGTATAAGAAAAATTATATGGTATTTGTCTTTCTTCACCTGACTTATCTCACTTAGTGTAATGCCCTCATATCCACATTGTCAAAGATGGTGATTTCATTATTTTCCATGCCTAAAAATTGTTGCACTTTGTATAGGCACTGAAGTTGTTTCCCTTGGCTGTTAAAAATAATGCTGCAATAAACACGGGGGTGCACAAATCTTTTTGAGTTAAGAGTTCATTTTCTTCAGGTAAACACCCCAAAGTGGAATTGCTAGATTGTATGGTAACTCTATTTTTAATTGTTGGAATAACCTCCAAGCTGTTTTCCATAGTGGCTCACCAATTGACATTCCTACCAACAGTTTCCTTTCTCAACATCCACACTGACACTTGTTATTTTTTGTCTTGTTGTTGATAGCCATTCTAGTAGGTATGAGGTGATATCTAAATGTGGTTTTGACTTGCATTTCCTTGATGGTTAATAATGTAGAGCATCTTTTCATGTATCTTTTGGTCATCTGTATATCTTTTTTATTTCATTTAGTTTAATTTTTTTCAGTGTTTCAAGATCCATTGTTTATGCACCACACCCAGTGCTCCAGGCAATACATTCTGTCCTTAATACCCACCACCAGGCTCATCCAATCCCCCACTCTCCTCCCCTCCAGAACCTTGTTTGTTTCTCAGAGTCCACAGTCTCTCATGGTTTGTCCTGCCCTCTTATTTCCCCCAACTCACATCTCCTCTCCATCTCCCAGTGTCCTCCATGTTATTCCTTATGCTCCACAAGTAAAACCATATGATAATTGACTCTCTCTGCCTGACTTATTTCACTCAGCGTAATCGCCTCCAGTCCCGTCCATGTTGATACAAAAGTTGGGTATTCATCCTTTCTGATGAAGGCATAATACTCCATAGTGTATATGGACCATATCTTCTTTATCCATTCATCTGTTGCAGGGCATCTTGGCTCTTTCCACAGTATGCTGACTGTGCCCATTGCTGCTATGAACATTGGGGATTGTTGAAAAAGAAAAACAAAACTGGGGGCTTCACGTTGCCAGATTTCAAGCTTTACTACAAAGCTGTGATCACCAAGACAGCATGGTACTGGTACAAAAACAGAAACATAGACCAGTGGAACAGAGTAGAGAGCCCAGATATGGACCCTCAACTCTATGGTCAAATAATCTTTGACAAAGCAGGAAAAAATATACAGTGGAAAAAAGACAGTCTCTTCAATAAATGGTGCTGGGAAAATTGGACAGTTATGTAGAGAAGAATGAAACTCAACCATCCTCTTACACCATACACAAAGATAAATTTGAAATGGATAAAGGACCTCAACGTGAGGCAGGAATCTATCAAAATCCTAGAGGAGAACATAGGCAGTAACCTCTTTGACTTCGTCCACAGCATCTTCTTTCAAGACATATCTCCAAACGGGAAGGAATCAAAAGTGAAAATGAACTTTTGGGACTTCATCAAGATCAAAAGTTTCTGCACAGCAAAACAAAGAGGCAACCCACGGAATGGGAGAAGATATTTGCAAATGACACTACAGACAAAGGGCTGATTTCCAAGATCTATAAAGAACTCCTCAAACTCAGCACACACAAAACAGATAATCATGTCAAAAAATGGGCAGAAGACATGAACAGACAATTCCCCAAAGAAGACATTCAAATGGCTAAGAGACACATGAAAAAATGTTCATTAATATTAGCTATCAGGGAGATTCAAATCAAAACCACATTGAGTTATCTGTGTATCTTCTGCAGGAAAATATCTATTCAGCTCTTCTGTCCATTTTGCAATTAGATTGCTTGCTTTTTTGCTCTTAAGTTTCTAACTTACTTGTATGTTTGGATATTAACCCCTTATCAGATATAGGCTTTGTACATATTTTCCACCATTCGGTTGGTTGCCTTTTCATTTTGTTAATGATTTTTTTCTGCTGTGGAGAAGCTTTTTAGTTTGATGTAGTCCTACTTTGTTACATTTGCTTTGTTGTTTTTGCTTTCTGTGTTAGATTCATTAAGTAAATTATTAACGAGACCTATGTCAAGGAGCTTATTACCTATGTTTTCTTCTAGGACTTTTATGTTTTCAGGTCTTAGTTTCAAGTCTTTACTCCATTTTGAGCACATTTTGTAGTGTACCATATATTATCATAGTCCAGTTTTATCAAAGGAATGTACCCATTTCTTCAAGGTTGTCCGATTTGTTGGCATATTACTGTTCATAGTAGATTATTACGACCAATTGTATTTCTGTGGTATTAGTTGTAACATGTTCTCTTTCGTTTTTTATTTTATTTGAGTCCTCTCTTTCTCTCTCTCATAAGTATATCTAAAAATCTCTCAATTTTGTTTATTTTTTTGAAGTACCAGGTCTTAGTTTAATGGGTCTTCTCTATTGTCTTTTTAATCTCTATTCCATTTATTTCAACTCCAATCTTTCTTATTTTCTTCTACTAATTTTGGATTTTGTTCTTCTTTTTATAGTTTCTTGAGGTCTAAAGTTGGGTTATTTGGGACTTTTCTTGTTTCTTGTGGTAAGCATTTATCACTATGAACTTCCTTCTCAGAACTGCTTTTGCTTCATCCCATAAATTTTAATATGTTACATTTCCATTTTCATTTGTTTCAAGATATTTTTGTTTCTCTTTTGATTTCTTATTTGTCCTACTGGTCGTTTAATAGCATGTTGTTTAATCACCACACATTAGTGAATTTTCCAGTGTTGCTCATGAAATTAATTTCTAGTGTTATACCATTGTGGTTAGAAAAGATGTTTGATATGAATTCAATTCTCTTAAATTTATTAAATTATTTTTTGTGGCCTAATGTGTGATCTATCATAGAAAACAATGTATATGAGCCTGAGAAAAATGTGTATTTTGTTGCTTTGTGATGGAATGTTCCATAAATATCTATTAATTTCATCTGTTGTTACATGTCATTTAAAGCTGATATTTCTGTATTGATTTTCTATTTGGATGATCTATCCATTGTTGTAAGTGGAGTATAAAAAGAATCCTACTATTACTGTATTGCTCTATATTTCTCCCTTTGGGTGTTAATATTTGCTTTATATATTTTGGTGTTTCCACATGGGTGTATAAATAGCTACAAATGTTGTATTCTCTTGTTGTATTGACCTTTTTATTATTACGTAATAACATTTTCTTCTTATTATAGTCTCTACCTTAAAGTCTATTTTGTCTGAGAGAAATATAGCTTTGCCAGCTTTCTTTTGATTTCCATTTTCATGAAATATTTTTTCCCATCTCTTTGCTTTGAGTCTCTAGTTCATTCCTTGTAAGCAGTATATAGAAATGTCTTATTTTTTAATCAGTTCAGTCACTCTGTGTATTTTTTTTTTTATTGAAGCATAGTCGACACACAATGTTACACTAGGTTCAGGTGTATGATATAGTGATTAAACAAGTCTATATGTTATGCTATCCTCACAATACCATTGTTGGTATTGGGTGGCTTTGCGTTCTTGTTTGGAACTCTCCAGGTTTTCTAGATCTGGATGTGTGTTTCTGTACACAGGTTAGGCAAGTTTTCACCCATTATTCTTCATATAGTTTTTTTATTCTTTTTCTTCTCTTTCTTATTCTGGGAGCCCTATGACTTAAATATTAGGTAATTTGATGTCTCACACATCCCTTAAGCTATCTTCACCTTGTGAATGAATTTGAAAATTGTCAGGCTTTTCACTCAATTGAGATCAGCAGGTTTTTTAAGTTTATTAGGCAAAGATATTTTATTGGAAGTCCCTGAACTTATGTACATGCTTAAAACAATTTATAATTATCCTTTCCATTTGAAGAAGTTTTACTGACTGACAGTTAGTTTACTGTACAGAGTATGATTTGGCAAGACCTGGACATTTTGCTCATGAGTTAGTTAACATTACAGTTTTATTCACATTTATTTTTAGCTTCACTTGTATGCTCAACTTTATTGAAATGAATAATTAATTAAGTAAACTATTTGGCTGCTTGAATTACAAAAGAAAAAATAGTATAATGCCTGTTTGTAGTTGTAATTGCTCTAGCAGTCAACTATTGTATGAGTATTAGAAAAAAAAAAAAAAAAGTCCTGAATAAATAAAAGTGCATGAATAAGTTAGTGTGTTTCAATATGTTTATAGAATAGAGAAAACTTTTCAATTTCAGGATGCTGAAAATGATGATGAGAAGTTGGAATTAGGGTTCAACTCTTAGTTTTTAGTTGCAACATTTTTTTTTTAAAGATTTTATTTATTTATTTGAGAGACAGAGATCACAAGTAGGCAGAAAAGCAGGCAGAGAGAGAGGAGGAAGCAGGCTCCCCGCTGAGCAGAGAGCCTGATTGGGGCTCAATCCCAGGACCCTGGAATCATGACTTGAGCCAAAGGCAGAGGCTTTAACCCATTCAGCCACCCAGGCGCCCCAGTTGCAACTTTTAATTATTATTACTTTTGCTGTATTTCTTTCTGTGTTTACCATCGGTAGTGAATCCTAGGGGTTGCCAAATCTTATATCTGTCAGTTTAAAAGAAACTCTAAAATCATCAACTTCATTTATCATAAAACTTTTACTATTTTAGTAAAGACATTTTCTTTTTCTTTCAATAAAGAAACCAGATAGTTTAATTCCACTAAATTCTGTTGCATTTTTATACAATCCCTGACTCACTGTCTCATCTGTTAAACAGTTATGACAGCTGACAAAATGCAAGAAGGAAGTTGGAAGAGTGCTGGGGAATTAAAGGTAAGAAATGGTCAATGTCCTTGAGGTTTATCCAAGATGGCTCTTAATTCCAGTAGAAAGAACTCTTGGAAAATCATACCTCAACCTCTACTTCTAAAGATTTTTGGTGCATTTTCTTTTCTTGTAATAATTTTCATATTTATCTCATGTGCAATTTATATGTTCTGCTTGTTTCCAAATCTATACAAAATTATATTTTACTTGTATACGTTTGTAGCCTATTTCTTTAAATTATTCTCTCTCTCCACCTATTTACTCTCCACCATAACTTATAAGTTTTCTTTCTCTCCCCTTCCTTCTACCTTCCTTCCTTTCTTTCTTCCTTCCTTCCCTTCCTTCCCTTCCTTCCCTTCTTCTTTCTTTCTTTCCTTTCTTTCTTTCTTTCTTTCTTTCTCTCTCTCTCTCTTTTATTCTAATGTTCCAAATACACTTATTTTTTTACACTAAGGCTAAGTGAAAGAGAAGACTATGGAAAGGAACCTGGCCAAAATTTGCTACAATTTTTTGGCTGTTGCTAGGCCTATAGTAATGTTTGGGTTCACAAGATTCATTCTTAGGACAACTGAACCAAAGCAGAAGGTAACATGGCACCTTTAAGCACAGGCACAAGTCTGAAATCCTAAAGGCAATAATTATTAATTTGTACACTACTAATTTTTCATGTCTTCAAGATGGATGCATCAGTTTTCCCCAAATGTATTTCATTATCTGTGTTACTTTCAGTGTTTAGAAAAAATAAATTTACTGAATGTCTCTAATTTTACATATGCAAAACCTATTTTAATTGACTCCTTGCAAAAAAATTGTGGTGAAATTCCCATGTTAACAGATGAAGTAACAGACATACAGAGAAACAAATTAGAAAAATTTCTCTACCTAGGAAAAACTGAACAGAGTATCAAAGCACTTTTGGTGGTAGAGCAATTCAGTGAGAACTACTATTGCTTACATGCCTTCTAGGCATCCAGAAATGTGATAGCTGATTTGACATACAGTGCAGTCAACTGGAAATTCTAGTGAGACTGAGCTCAATCAAAACCTGGTAAACATGTTAAATATGTTCCCAAATAGAAAACCTAGGTCAAGAAAATGAAACAGTAATATTTGCATTCAGCATAGTGAAATTTATAAAAATAGAAATGTTCAAGTCAAGCCTGAGTTTCAACCTTGCTTTGCTTCTAATTAATTACGTGATTTCCACTTCATTTCTAAAAATTAGTGTTTATATTTTTAAGAAGTATTAATACTATATCACAAGTTTGTTTAAAGAACTAAACAAAAAGCATATAACATAGGGTTTATTGCATAGTAAACACTCAATAAATACTGGCTGTTGTTTTCCTTTATGTGACCTATATTGAAACTTTACAGAAAATATAATGACTCATATATTTGGAGAAATTTTACAAGGACCTCAGTAAACCTGAAGCTAAAATTTTTTTGTATACCTCTTTCTTTGATAAGAAATATATCCATATTTATATAATAGATATATTCTAACAGAGGTGGAGTTAAAACACCCTACATAGAATATGTAGGAAGATAATACTGAAAAAAAAGAGAATACTGAAATAAGGAAAGTACAATGTTTAAATGTAATTCATAGTAACTTTATTAACAAAAGCATTTCTTCAATTTGAAAATAGCACATTTTTCAATAATGGAAACTTAAAAAAACTATGTATGTATTTTAACATATCTGTTTATCTAATTTGTTAATGTTTTTGCTTCCTCCATATATGTGTGTGGATAACTGATGTGTAAAACACATTTTAATTAAATCATCTAAACTGAAAACATTTTATATATTATTTGTGATTCCTAATATTCTGCATTGTTTATAAGCATGTGAAATCACAGTTATCACTCCATAACCTTTTCGGAATAATTTTTTAAACTAAGTAATGGGCAATTCAAACATGGTTCTTTTGATTCTTAACCATGAATCAAAAGATTAACCAAGGAAATGCTTTGTGTTTAGTTTTACACTTTCTTCCTTCTCTCTGCAGGTCAGTGTGAAGGTGCTTTTAATCAGATCGCCACATTCCTGCTAGATCCATTCTTCCAGGCCATGGCAGAAGTGTCCAATCCCTGACAAATCTCCCAAACCAAATTTACTTCTTCAGCATCATCAACCTAGCCAATACTTCATTTGTCATACATTCTTTTCTCTTTCAAAATCATACTATTGAATGGGAAAATGAGATAAAAACACCATCTGTGTCCACCTTTAAATAAATTCAACTTACTAGATAAAACTGCAGATTTATTTTAGCAATATCATTTGTCCCTGCACCAGTCAGGAGGGAGTAGTGGTTGGAAGGTTTGGTAAGTCTTGGCATGCTCTCTGTCACTTCTTACTAAAACATTTCTGAAGCCTAAGACATTTGCACATTAACTTCATGTGGTTTTGTCTTTTAAGATTTTGACCTTATTTCTTGGAAACTGTCATCTAATTTCCCAATGAGTTAGGAGATTATACCATGATTTACAGTACATTAGTGGTTCTATTCTTCTTGCTGCTGTTGCTGCTGTTAAGCTTTGTCTCTGGATGTCCTACGGAGCACAAACATAAAGAAGCTTCTTAACCATTAGATAGGCTGTTAATTTCCACCCGTTCAAGCCAGTGATAGCAATTTCTTGTCAAAAATAACACTACATCTATAACTAATGATGTGCTATATGTTAGCTAGTTGAATTTAAATATTTTTTTAAGATAAATTTTTAGTACTGCTTTTTTATCACTATTATTTCTTAACAATCATTTAGAGATTTTTCATTCCTTTCTACCTAGATGTAATTTTAACGTAACACTCAATAAGCGTTGTCTCCTTCCTGTGACAGAGATTACATGTATGTGAGGTCTGATATCCTTAATTTGTTCCTGAGTCCTTTTACCTAGAGATACTGGTCTAAGGAAATTCAGTAAAATCTCTGGATCCCAGTTTGTTTATGTCTAAAATTGGTGCAGTTACACATATACAAAGGCTCTTTAGAGAGTTAAAATACAGCATGTAAATAAATGATGTGGAAAAAGTTACAGTATAGGTTTATCTTTCTTTATCAGGTAAATAGGAAGAGGAATTAGAGTACAATGTTTCTTGATAAATTGTTATATTTTCACAATTTTGAGCTAAAATCTTCCCCAAAAGGGGACAACTCTGTAAAGTAGGGCCTTCTTCAGCAATTTTCAGCATTTAAGAATAAATAATATTATAGACTAATATCTAAGAATATAAAAGAAATTTACTCATGACAAGGAGATATTTGAATGCCCTGGATATTGTCACAGAACCAATGTGAGTTACGAAGTTGTTGAACAGTAACTAAAATGGCAGCCAGATAAATGATAGTTACATGATGGGTAATAATTTTTGCACACTGCTTTTATGATAGACCTGGCCTCCTGTCCCAATTTAAATTTATCGCAGATTTTTTTGTTTTCAATAAGATACGTTTATTAGTAGTTAAATAAAATAAGCTAGTATGAATTTAGTAGACTTCTAATTATTGCAAGGTTAGTACTAGGTTAGTACTAGTACAAAGTTAGTACTAGTTAGTACTAGAACTAGGGATATCTGATAGGTATCTGTAGTGAACCAATTTCTCACTTTTGTATGGAATTAATATTGAATTAAAAAAATTAGTGATAGTTTCTTACTTTCTGGCTTTCATACAGCTAATAGTGTCCCTTCAGAATGCTCACTGATAAACACAGGCTGCTAGGGAGAGTTGATGGTAAAACCAGTTAATGTGTTGTTCCTGCCAGTTCTTTGATGGAACAGCCAGTTCTTCTGTGATGTCCAAAGCCTCTGGTAATCTGGTGACAGAATCAATGAGAATGTTAGAAATAATAGTTTGTGGTGGATGTAAAATATGTGCAGGAGACAGAGGTAGAGAAAGGTAAGAAAGTCTACATTTCATGTTACTGGTTTTTTGTTTGTTTGTTTGTTTGTTTGTTTTTGTTTTTAACCACTCATTCTAAGGATAAATCAAGATTTTTAAAATTTATTTTACTGTTTGGCAATAGTATTTTATTCTGCAATTGGGCTCTCTAACTAGCAGTTAGCTAAAGAGTAGTAAGTGCATAATTAGTTACTAAACTTCTGTTTCTTATGATAGTTGACTTCAACATATAATATGCGCATAACTTTTATTGATGTTTGTAATCTACCATAAGGGTTCCAATAATATCATTGATTATGTAAATGGCTGAAAGTGCATCATTATCTACCTCAAAAGTTCCTAGTATTTTAATAAGATTATATTTAGAGATGACTATGTAAGGTGTACAACTGTTAGAGATGCATTGACCTGTGACTTTGTAAAGTATACTTTTTTCATTAAAATAAGATTGCTTTTGTAATGTGTCTGTTTATGGATAAATCAAGATTTTTTTTTTCACAAAAAGAGAAAAGTGTAAATGGTTTGAAGAGTGGATTTGTAATGCCTATGTGGTAAACAGGATAATACTGCCCCCCCCCCAAATGATGACATATTGCTAACCCTAATGCTCAGAACCTCTGAGCATGCTATTTATCATCCAAAAGGGGCTTTGCAGATGTGATCAAGTATTTTAAGATCCTTATAGATGAAAGAGGGAGGCAGGAGGATTGGAGTTTGAGACTTTAAAATGCTGTGTTTCTGGTTTAAGGATGAGGAAAGAGGCCACAAGTAAAAGAATGCAGGAAGCCTCTTGCAGACAGAAGAGGCAACGTAATGGGTTCTCTGCTAGAATCTCCAGAATGAATGCAATCCTAACAACACCTTGATTTTAGCCTAATGGAACCCATTTTGCACTTCTGACCTCCAGAGCTATAAGATAACAAATTAGTGTTATGTTAAATGACAAAATTTGTGGTAATTTGTTGCAGAAGCAATAGGGAATTGTTAAGAAAAGATCTGGTATGGAAAGCCTTCAGACTGCAATGCAGATATGGTACAGTGACAAAAGAGAGTAAATTAGCTTGCCAGGGCTGTCAAAACAAAATACTCCAGATTTGGTGACCTAAATTTTTTGGTGACACCATTTTTTTTTTCTTTTCCCATAGTTCTGGAGTCTGGAAGTTTAAGATCAAGATGCTGGTTGGGCTGGTTCCCCTGAGGTCACCCTCCTTTGTTTGCAGATGGCTTCCCTCTTACTGCACCTTCACAAGGCCATCTCTCTGTGCATGCATACCCCGATGTCTCTTTCTCTCCTTATAGTGACACTACTCATATTGGGTTAGGACCCCACTATAATGGCCTCATTTCCACTTAATGACTTCTTTAAAAGCCATATCTCCAAATAGAATCATATTCTGAGGTATGGGGACTTAGAGTTTTGACATATGGATTTGGGGGATATTGCGAAGTCCATAACAGAAAAAGAAGAGGATTGGTAGAGAGTGGCCCAGACTACAATGTAGATCTGACAAAGTCTCAGTAAAACCTATTGTCCAGAATAAAGATGGCCCAACAGACAAGTCTCAAGTTGTGCACTGATCACCAAGCCCTTGTGTTGCCATTGTGCTCACTTATGGCTTCCCTGAAGGAGCAGGGCCTCAGCTCAAATGCTGGAGATCTCAAATGTGCAGTGTGGCTGGAGACTGTTACTTAACTACCTTCCTCTCGGGGCGGGGGGGAGGTACTTTTTTCTCTGGAAGGCAAATCAAAATGGCATATCTCCATGACTGCCACAGATAATTTTGGTTTTTTTTATTCCATTTTTCCATTTTTCTTGTGCACATATGAAATGTGGAAATAATAGTTCTTAACATCTTGTCATCATTAGCAGAACAGCTAAATGTTGCCAGTTTTATAACATATTATTTAACAGACGTTTCAAATACAGAGTCAGTTAACTTAATAATGGTTTGATATTACTATGGAGTCCTTATAAAGCTTTTGAAAGTTCATTTTTCAAAGGTGAGTAATTTGTTATTATTATTATTTTTTAAGATTTTATTTTATTTATTTGACAGTGAAAGATCACAAGTAGACAGAGAGGCAGGCAGAGAGAGAGAGGAGGAAGCAGGCTCCCCACTGAGCAGAGAGCCCGATGCGGGACTCAATCCCAGGACCCTGGGATCATGACCTGAGCCAAAGGCAGAGGCTTAAACCACTGAGCCACCCAGGCACCCAGTAATTTGTTATTATTGTAGATACTACTGCAAGTGCAGTTCAAAGGTTTTATACTGAAGACAGATGTTCTTGTCTTTGAGGTGATAATTAGAAAACAAATACAGATAGAGCACAGCATCATGGAAAAAATCTTCTTGTTACTAAATTAAGGAACTTATGGAACAGAGAGACACTTGGACATTTGTCAAACACACAGAAATGTACATCTCAGTAAGATACAACATTCTGACAATCAATATTGAAGCTGCACTTGTCAAAATATACACATAATTTATAAGTAGACATGAAAACTGCATTATAAAATTTGGGGACAAATCTGAAGTTTAATTTTAAAAAGTAGTTTTTCTTTTTGCTGTTTGAAGTTCAGAAGTGTTTGAGGTTTTGAATAAACTATTTGTTCAATAAACTTACATACATGCTACAATGATAATAACTTTCTATCTTTGAATAAGATTTATATAATTTAGATTATATATATATATATATAAATAAAATTTAGAATTTTTATTCAAAATGAGTTGCAAAATTTTAGCAAAATAGTTAATTGAGACAGCACAAAAGTTGGGTTTTTTTGTTTGTTTGGTTTTTTTTTTTAGCTTTTCAGCTTTAGAGAATTATGTTGAAACAAAGTTTGCAAATGAGAATACATTAACATTTATTTATAGAAAGCAAAATGAGAAAATCTGCAACCATATACAAGATTTTTTTGTTTAAACTACATATTTTTACTAGTATCTAACTTGTGGGGAAAATATTTGATGCAACACCTATTTTCACTGGTTATATTTATAGTCTATGTCAGAATGGAATTAAATTGAGAATGCCTGTGATTTTGTGACTTTTAAATTTGGCAAACATTCAATATATCTTAAATATAGACAATAGTTGTAATGAGTTTTTATTATAAAAATTTGTTTTGGGGGCGCCTGGGTGGCTCAGTCATTAAGTGGCTGCCTTCTGGTCAGGTCATGATCCCAGGGCTCTCGGATCTCACACTCCTTTCTCAGCGGGAAGCCTGCTTTTCCCTCTCCCTCTGCCTGCTGCTTTGCCTCCTGTGGTCTCTCTCTGTCAAATAAATAAAAAAAAATCTTTGGAGTTGGGTGATCCTGGTGGTGGGTATTAAGAAGGGCACGTATTGCTTGGAGCACAGGGGTGGTGTATAAAAATGAATTTGGGAACACTGGAAAAAAAAATTAAAAACATTTTGTTTTAGAAGTTTTGCTGAATGAAAAAGGCAATAACTTTAAAAATATTTGGGCTAAATTATTTATATATTTCAATACAAAAAAAATTGATAACATCAATCTAACAAAATTTAGCAGCATTTGCCCTGAACTTACCTCAGTACCTACGATGAAATTGTTTCCTCAGTTAAAAGTATTATGGTCAGACAGAGAAGAGTCAGCTGAAGATTCTACAATTCCAAACTAACAATAAAACGCAACTTTGGAGATTATTTCAGACAACTGTCTTTTAAAAAGAAACTATTTATAAACATTTAATCTTCAGAAAAATACCAGTGAAGTGTATTATAGACAAATATAGATAAGACTAATTAAGCCATAAGACTACAATGTGTAGTTAACAATTCTGCTTATGACATATCTTAATATTTGGAAAATTGTTATAAACTAGGTTTTTAACTTTGATTTTGTTTTAATGTATAATATACTTGTCTGTGTATATGTGTGTGTTTAAATATATATATTCACACTGTTTCACTTATTTGTGGAACATAAGGAATAACCTGGAGGACATTAGAAGAAGGAAGGGAAAAATGAAAGGGGGGGGGGGAATCGATGTAGGAACTATGAGAGACTAAAGACCCTGCAAAACAAACTGAGGGTTTTAGAAGGGAGGGGGTGGGGGGACGGGTTAGCCCAGTAATGAGTATTAAGGAGGGCATGGATTGCATTGAGCACGGGGTGTTATATATAAACAATGAGTCATGGAACACTACATCAAAAACTAATGATGTACTATATGGTGACTAACATAACATAAAGAAAACACTAATAAATATATATATATACTTATATATCATATAAGAATTCTTATATAAGAGATCATTCTAATTTTGAAAATGGGTTTTATATAAAAATATGGTTTGTGTATAATAATGTGTCAATAAAATTTTAGATCAATAAATCAATATTTTGAATATTACATATTTTAGATTATTTTATTGCTCCATTTTACTCTCAAAAGTGGCTTACTATAAATTGTAATTTGCATGGCCTTGCCATGTATAAGGGTTTTGAAAGATGAGTCTGTGATTGTCAGGCTTGTGAAATAAATAAAGGGATGGGTAGCCATTTTGCATAAGATCAATAAGCAATAATAAGGAAATAGAAGATTTTTCTTTTTATTTAGCACTGATATTTGACTGCATGAGGTACTTATTCCCAGTGACTTAAATTTGGTTTCCTTAAGCAGGATAAAGTAGTTGATACAATAAAAAAAACAGTTATCTTCTCTCTCTCTCTTTTAAGGCATCATTTCTAAAAAGCCTTAAAACAAACAAACAAAAAATAGGAGAATATATCCCCACTTCTTATTAATAAAATATGAGATCATGCATTGGTAATCAAGAGGCCGCTTTTAGCAATCTTAAAACTTTCAGGAATGTACACATAGTAATTACATGGAGTTTGGAGAAACCTGCTGCAAGGTCCAACTTTGAAAATGGACAGCTCATGGATTTGCTACTTGAAAAAAATCGACTGAAAGATCAGTTTTTCAGTATCCGGGCTCTGATCTGAGAGGCCTGAGAGGCATCATTTCAGTTGTGTGTGTCACCAGCTACATCCACTATGGCAAAGACATCAGAAAAATAAGCACATCCTTCACTAGACCAAGTTTAGGTGGATGAATATTTTGTGACTTTACCTACTCTTTAATTTCTACATCCACATATGTAGCCTTATTTTCTTTTTTAAAAAACCTTGTATCAATTAAATTTAATTGTTCTATGATGGCGAGTTAGCTAAAATTAGAAATAAACATTCTTTTTCATTCTAAACCTTGTTCTTCTAATTCAGGCTGTAGGAATTCTTGGAATAAACAAGAAACATGAATAGAAAGAAGATTGGAAGTAACAGCAAACAATGTGTAGGCCTTGTTGAAACTGGCTCCCATGCTGGACATAAATGCAAGCAAAGAGATGAATACATTTGGGGACTGATGCTGCTTAGAGTTCGGTCATTCTCATAGTAATCACCAAGAAGGGATAGTTATGCCAAGAGTCACAGTTCTCTGCTGTCCTTTTCTAGATAGTTAGTTACTTTATTATGCCTAAACTACTAGTCCCTGGACTGATAATGTAACTATACTGCTCCCATAAAATAGATCTTGTTATATTGTTCCTATTCCAGTGCTGTGTGCTGTAGCAAGGGGAAAACCCGATTCTTCCTTGGGGAACACATTCTGTTCCATTCTACTCTTATTTAAGGCAGGGAAAATTGTGACCCTAAAAATCAACAAATATTAAATGACAAAAATAATAGACAGTATGTCTCCTGACTCTAGGGAGAATAAAGCTAGGATTCAGTAAGAAAAAAAAAACACCTGAATTTTAAAAAATATTTGAAAATTAAATTAATGAATTTAAATAGAAATTAGAAAATATTATGAATCAAATGATAATGAAAACACAGAATGCCAAAATTTGTGAGATGTAGTTCAAGTTTATCTCAAAGAGAAATATTTAGCCTTAATTGCATGTAATAAAAGATACAAATGAATAAACTAAGTATCCAACTATAGAAATTGGAAAATATTATCAACTATACTCAAGAATAATAAAGATTAAAGCTCAAACAAGTGGTGGGAAAAAATAGTACAATAGAGTGAATTCCCAAAGGCAAATTTAGTATTTGAAAAAATCTAACAAAATTTTAAAAACCTTGAAAAGCTGAGAAAAAGCACAAAGGAGTCAGAGTAGTCAATATCAGGAAGAAAACCAGTGGTCGGGTGTTATACATAAACAATGAATCTTGGAACACTGCATCAAAACTAATGATGTATTTTATGGTGATTAAGATAACACAATAAAAAATTTAAAAAACAAAAAATATAAAATAAGTAAATAATAAAAATAGAAAATATTAATTTCAAAAAAAGGAAAAGAAAAGCCAGTGATCACTCCTTAACCTAGGTATCAAAAAGATAATAAATGGTTTAGAAAAAGCTTATAATAATAAACAGAGTTTGCCAAACTGACAAAAGAAGAACTGGAAAATTTGATTTGTCCTATATGCATTAGAGATGTTCAATACTACTTACATGTGATCCACAAAGAAAACACCAGATCATTTCATCAATGATAACTTCCAAACATTTTTTAAAAAATCAATACCACCTAATGCCCTGAAACTAATCCAGAGACTGTAACAACAAATATTTTCCAACTTTTCATAGCAACCACATAAATCTTGGTATCAAAACCTGACAAAGATTTTATAAATGGAATTGGAGCAAGATTTTTTAAAGAATATATACTCAAAGAATATTAGCTGACAAAATTAAGCAGTGCGTATATAATAATTTTGCATTTATTCTGGGAAAGCAAAGATTAAATGGCATTTTAAAGTCAACTCATTTATCACTCACTACTTGCAAAAAAATAAAGCCATGTAGTAACTCTATAAAGTTATAATGGTAATGATAAATAACATTGATTAAAATGAAATAGGGTGACATGTTCAGATGTGAGGATGTGAACAGGGCTTCAGTGGGAGAGGACAGAGTACTAAGTTTGAAATTTAGGAAAAGCCCCTCTAAAAAGGTAATGTTGAAGCTAATATCTGAATGGGGAAAATCCCTTGCCAGGGCAGTATCTGGTAAGAGAACATTTTGTGTAGAAGGCACAATTCTTGAAGAGACTGTTTCAAAAAGAGAGAGGGAAAAATGAGTGGGTTTTTTTGGACCGATATTTAAACAGATATGAGTTGTTCAAACTTACTTTGTTTCATGCACACTGTAGTTAATACCCAGATTTTCTGCATACTATCACAAACGTAGAGAATTTCAGCCATCTCTTCTGCATCTTCTACTTTCATTAACCAAATGCACTGTGGTTTCCTTACCCAGGATTCCATAAAAACTGGTTTTGCCAAGACATCTTAAATATTGATATTACTCAGTGTTCATTACTAGGTCCTTATGTATTCTTTACTAGGTTACTTATTAGCAACCTATACCATCTTTTCAGGTCTCCCATTCACACATATGATGACATCAGTAAAGTGAAGCCTCCCATAATCTGATAATCCAGCAGCTCAGAATTCTCTCCTCAGCAGAGACAGTTCCACCTCCGTAATTTATATTCAACTAACCTCAGAACGTCCCTTACTGAATGTCATTTTTTATCACCACACTATTTTTCTGCACTGTTTCATATCTTGCTATAAGGCACCCAGTTTCCCAATTCATAAATGTAGGCATCATTAATACATCATTCTCCATAACCACATTGTTGTTCAATTGTCAAGTCCTATCAGTATCTCTCAATGTGCAATAATTTTTCTTTCATTCTTTCTGACTCATCCTGTCCTGGTTGAGACTATAAACATTTTTTTTTTTTCTAAACAATAGCCAATGTTTCAAATCTATCCTTATCCCATATTAATTATTTATACTTTTCCAAAAAATGAAACATAATAATATGAACTTCTAAATCCTTTAGAAGCTCTACAGTGGATTCTTACCACTCTTGTAAGACTTTTCAAGATCTCTAAAACTGCCAATCTGATCTGATTTTATTACATTGTTCTGTTCAAATTCAGGTTTGCTTTAGTCATGCCAGACTACTTTCAGTAGCCAGTGCTAGATTTACTTGTTTTAGGATCCTCCTTGTGTCTGGACCAATTATCCTTGTTTCCTATCAAACAACTAAACTCTCAACTTTGTCTTAAATCTTACGTTTTAAAGCTTTAAGTTCCAGCTTAAAATTCTCTTCTCAGTGGGAGATATATTAGTTTGCATTCTCATTCAACCTCGTATTTTCCATATAACAATCATTTCACTTCACTGTATTTTTGCAATCCCCCATCTGCTTTCTCCATTAAATAGAGAAATTAATGGTGAAAGGAGCCGCGCTTTCTTTTTGTGTATTGCTCTATGAACGAACACTCAGTATGTGCCTGACACTACAGTAGGTGCTCATTGAATCAAGCAACGAGTAAATGAATTGCTAAAAGTAATCACTCTCTAGAGTTGATAAGGTCAAGCAAAGCAAAGGTATGCTGCAAATGTTACTGAAGTTGCATTTTTGTTTATTAAATACCTAATTTCAAAAAATTTTGAAAAATATTAAACTTAAATAGAGAAAATAACATACTCAGTGTCCAGATTTAACAAATGTTAACATTTTGGATTATTTAGAGTTAAAATATATACAAATAACAGTAGACTTTTGAAGTCTTACTGCATCCCATTCACCTCTCTTCATCTCCACAGCAATACATTAAGTTAATGAGTTCTACCCTCTCCATGCTTTTATGAGTATATGTGTATGTCTGTAACTATAAATAATATAAACAGTTGTAAATTCAGCTTTTTAGGTGTAATTAAATTAAATGTACCTTTTTAAACCTATGTAGGTTTTTGAGATTGTGATTTTGAGAATCAGATCTTAAAATGTAGAACTAACTTATTCATTTTAAATTCTATATGCTTTCCATTATATGAATACACTGATTTATACTCATTCCTTTGCTTAAGGATAGTTTTTCATAATTTTAAACAATGATTTAATAAGCAACTTATTTTTTGTTTTTACTAACACATGCTCAAGGTTTTCTTCAGCTATGCAAGTTAAAATTAAATTGTCAGATTACACACAAATTGCCCTTATAACAATTTTCTTAATTGTATAGCTCATAAATTCTTTGTATTAAAGTGCATGATTTTCTGTCAGCTTCTGCAAAAGTACTATTAGAAGTTGAACCACAGGGGCATCTGGGTGGCTCAGTGGGTTAAGGCCTCTGCCTTCGGCTCAGGTCATGATCCCAGGGTCCTGGGATGGAGCCCCGCATCAGGCTCTCTGCTCAGCAGGGAGCCTGCTTCCTCCTCTCTCTCTGCCTGCCTCTCTGCCTACTTGTGATCTCTGTCTCTGTCAAATAAATAAATAAAATCTTAAAAAAAAAAAAAAGTAACCACATATTGCATGGAGCACTGGGTGTGGTGCATTAACAATTAATTTTGGACCCTGAAAAAAAATTAAATTAAATTAAAAAAAAGAAGTTGAACCAAGATTATAGATTTATGGACTTGGCTTTATACTTCTGTTGATAGTCTTTCTTTTATGGATTCTGAGACCATATTTCTAAGTACAGAGAAGATTCAAAATTAAAATATTTTCTTTGGAACTTTTCCTTCTTAATTAAGTAAGAACCTTTTTTTTTTTAAAGATTTTATTTATTTATTTGTCAGAGAGAGAGAGAGCGAGCGAGCACAGGCAGAAGAGAGGCAGGCAGAGGCAGAGGGAGAGGCAGGCTCCCTGTCGAGCAAGGAGCCCGATGTGGGACTCGATCCCAGGACGTTGGGAACATGACCTGAGCCGAAGGCAGCTGCTTAACCAACTGAGCCACCCAGGCGTCCCAAGTAAGAACCTTTTTAAAAAAATAATACTTCCTGTCTAAAAATCTGTTTTGTCTGACAGAAATATTATTATGCCAGTTTCCATTTGGTCAATTTATCTTAGATATAATTCTACAAAAATTGATATTTAAATGTACAATATCTTTATGCTTTAATTGTGTCTCTATGATAGTTCCATCTTTACATGTTTTAAACATTAAACTGGGACCAAATGGTCAGTTTTTTGTTTTTTTTTTTTAATCTTTAAGAGTTCCATATGCACCCGTATTTGGAAGGTCCCCATGGGGGAAATTTCACATTTACTTGAGTTCCAGGGATATCTGAGATTTTTGTTAATTTTCCAGGAACAGGTTCCCACACAATTTAAGTGGTGTAAATTCAGATCACTCATTGCAGAAAGCACTGTCCTGTGGTTCCAAACTATTCTGAGTGACTCTTCCTATCCATAGCCCAAGAGGGAGCCAGCCTGCTCCAGTTCTGAGTCCCTCAGTTCTTCAGAACTGATGTCTTTTTTGGGGGAGTTCATTTTCACCTTCACACTAGCATGGTATTGGTGTAAGAACCTCAGTCTTTAGAAATGACTCTAATACCTGTCTGCACTGTTTGAATTTAATAACTTAAATACTACGTATCTGAGTTTCTTCTTCATTGCTGGTCCCTAGAGATGTTCCTTTTTACTTGTGTACCTGTATATAGACTATAAAATATTTTCTTACCTTTTATGTATTTTTTTAGCATGTTTTAAGGGATGGCAGAGGTTATGAAACACATGGAGATAAAGGAAGAGAAAACAGATTATTACATAGCATTAAAAAGTAAAACCAAAAATGACTTGTAGCTAAAACTCATAGACTTCTACCTCATAACTGACATTCCATACATGTGAATACATTAGAGAAATTATAAAAAATATAAATATGAATAAACAGCAATGTGTGTTTTCACTACACTCATTTAATAATGTTAGATTTATGAAAAGAAAAGCTCAACAATATTATCACTTTGTTAGAGGTGTAAAGATGATGTTAGAATGTAATTTCAAAACTGACTTGTGTTGATAGATAAAAGTTCAGTAGTAGTGGCCATAAAAGGGAATTGATGGTTAAAAGTGTTGGTTACACATAAGAAAACTGTGGCTGATAAAGTATCAGGAAAAAAAAATTATCTGACTAAACATTGTGCTAGGTGATTTATATGTATGCTATAACACTTAATATCACTATAACTTTAAACCCTATTTTTCTTACCATTCTGGAAATGAGGACTCTGAATATCTTAGTTTAAATAACTTACTTAAGATTACCTACATAGGGACGTCTGGGTGGCTCACTCGGTTAAGCATCTGCCTTCAGCTCAAGTCATGATCCCAAGGTACTGGGATGGAACGCCGCATCCAGCTCGCTGTTCATCTGGGAGCCTGCTTCTCCGTCTCCCTGCCGCTCCCCCTGCTTGTGCTCTCTCTTGCTATCTCTCTCTGTGTGTCAGATAAATAAATAAAATCTTAAAAAAAAAGATTACCTACATAAGTGTAGGCTCTGGTATTGTTCTCAAAGTTTTAATAATTATATATTACATTGATACTAATTTTATATACATATTATAGAATATTTAAGGATTAACAAATAAATTTAATTCACTTATGATCTTTCCACCAAAGTAATAAAATTATGAAAATAGTAGGGCATATGTTTCTACTCCTTGCTTTCCCATGTTATATATATTTATTTTGATATCATTAAGAAATTGAAGATACAGAAGACATAGGTACAGATATATATGCATAGATATAAATGGCATACGTTTTTGTGTTTTTCATAAGTAATCTGAGGATGAGTATGAATACATTAGTCACACTCTCATAAGTAATTAAAACTTTACCAAGATTGAGATCAGCTTTTTTCAAAATCATGTTTATCTTCAGTTCCTTCCTTTTTACTTTTTTTTTTTATTCCTTAAGATGGCAATGATCACTCATATCTCTGATATTTTCTCTGATCTTTTGTCATAGCATAATGTAATTAAAATTTAAAAACTAATTGTTAGGAGTGCCTGGGTGGCTCAGTGGGTTAAAGCCTCTGCCTTCGGCTTAGGTCAGGATCTCAGGGTCCTGGGATTGAGCCCCACATTGGGCTCTCTGCTCTGTGGGGAGCCTGCTTCCACCCCTCCCCCGCCTGCCTCTCTGCCTACTTGTGATCTCTGTCTGCCAAATAAATAAATAAATAAATAAATAAATAAAATCTTAAAAAAAAAGGATTGTTAGTGACTCTCTTATTAATATTTTTTCAAAATTTACATTATTAAATTATTAGCATTATTATTAGCTATATAAAATGTAATACACATTTAATATTATATACATGTATAATATAGAGTACATACCACATATGTATATGTAATACATATAATGTGTTATTTATAATAGTATAATAATCCTTATTATAATTAAATTATCTGTGAAAGTGTCTAAGGTTTTCACACAGTTTAAATTTTTATTTTGTAGATAATTGTGGTATTTTAGAAAAGAAATAGGCTAAAAGGAAGATTCTTATTAATAATGAGTGGGTTCATCTTCTAAATTTATTCAATCACTTATTGTCCACTGAAGTATTAGAAATACAATAGTGGATGAGCTGCTTTCTGTTTTAGCCTAAGTTACCCAGAAAACAGAGTCTGAGACAAAAGTTCAGGGCAACTTTACTTTTTTAAGAAGTATAATCCCCGAGGAAGCAAGAATGAAGGAAAAGGAAGTCAGGCAGGAGGGGAGAACACTATGGGGGTATGCCTGACAATCTGGCCACTATTTAGTATCAGCTGATCTTGATTATTTGATTTTACCATCTTTGAGAGACCATATGTCCTACATCTTAGGACAGACTGCCCTGGGAGAAAACGTTTTCTACCAATTTACATCTCCACTTTGTGAAAGGTCTCCTTATAGTGAATTAACTTTTTTGCATTTCTTTTTTTTCCAAAGATTTTATTTATTTATTTGAGAGAGACAGTGAGAGAAAGCATGTGAGGGGAGAAGGTCAGAGGGAGAAGCCGACTCCCCATGGACCTGGGAGCCCGATGTGGGACTCTGGGATCATGACCTGAACTAAAGGCAATTGCTTAACCAACTGAGCACCCAGTTGCCCTTTTTTGCATTTCTAAATTGTACATGTATAAGCAACAGGTGAAGACTGTAGTAGCTCATGATGTAGCATCCAAAAAGAAAGTGTCAAGATGGGAGGTGGAAGTTTCAGAGTGTGCATATGAGGTAGTGTGGTAATTTGTACACCTTACATTGCTTGTATTCTCCATTTTATATTGCATTGTGGGACCTTTGGATATCTGAAAACAAGAGAGCCTCTCTTTTTTCTTTAGAAGGTATTTACAAATCTAACCAGTAACAGCGGATCCTTCAAATCCTTCAAATGATTTAGGTCAGAGTGTTAATAAACAATTAACAGTTTATTCACTGACATGGTAGAGTGTCTTGAACTTTTAGAACCAATGAAGATTAGGCTTTAATTGACTTGTCCTTGTTAAATTGTGCATGCTTCAATTTTCCCATGGCCATTATCATTATGTGATGAACCAAAAAGAAATTCCTTAATAAATACCCTGAGATCTAGTCATATTTCCCTTATTCCCCATTGTGTATATCTTCAAGGATGATACCACACCAGGATATTACCTTCTTTCTTTGCCTATTGCTCCATTGGTAAAACAAACAAACAAACAAACAAAAAAGACAAACTTACCAGGTGATAATTGAGCATCTAAATATTTTTCCTGAGAGGAGAGTTATCTCATAGGAGCTAAGATCTCCCTAGAAGAATGCCCTCTTTGGTCTCCACATGCCATAGATTTTTTTTTTCCAGGTCTTAGCTTAAGCTAATTTTTGTACATGTACTACTTAAGAAATGCAGGAAATATTGGTATGGGAGTGATAAATTGAGTCAGGGAAAAGAAGGCAAACAATAAAGGGTACATTATCAAGTCATCAACCTCTATGGATACTGAAAATTCCAAGGGATTAGGGGAATAGTTGGAAATATGCCATATTAGGGACAGGTAATTAGGATATTAATATACCCAAGTCCTTCTGCTAATGATTAAGGGCTACATCTGGTGAGGAGGTGGTAATTTCCAGACACTAAAAAGTCTGCCTTGCACATGGTTTTGGAGAAAGACTTTGGGTAACAAGACATAGATACTGACAGATGTACTGCTAGAGCACATGAGAGTTGTAAGCCTCAAGGAAGATGTCCTCAGGCTCTCATCAACATCTTCTTAAACATATACTACACCCTTGGGAAAAACACTGTGTCACACAGGATGCTATCTCCAAGCTGGCACCTTAATTGAATTTTTAACAGACCATTCTCCCATGTTCTTCTGTTAGCTGCATAAGGTCCACATAAGAAAACTGGATTCCATATGAGTGTTGTCATATGAACTTCACTGTAAAATGCATCTTTTGACTGGAAACAATATGTGGGATATTTTGGGATTAGATCAAGCATTTCTGATATGGTATCTGCCAAAATATTGATTATTATTGGAATAAATCACTCCCCAATAGGGGAAAAGGGTCTAATATAATTAACCTGCCAGCAACTGGCTGAATGTATCACCTTGAGGAATGGAGCAAAATTAAGAACTCATTGTCAGTCTCTCCTTTTGGCAGGTTGTATATCCTGCAGTCAATGTGGATAGACCAGTCTTGGTGAAAGAGAGCCCATGTTTCTGGGCCTATCCATATCCTATATCCCAGCCACTAGGGTTATTATTATTATTATTATTTTTAAGATTTGTTCATTTATTTTAGAAAGAGGGAGAGAGAGAGCAAGAGAGTATGAGCAGAAGGGAAAGAGAATCAGGCTCCCTACTGAGCAGGGAGCCTGACATGGGGCTTGATCCCAGGACCCCAGAATTATGACCCGAGCCGAAGGGAGATGCTTAACCAACCGAGCCACCCAGGTACCCGGCCACCAGGATTATTGTATTCATGAGCCAGCCCATTCTACAAACACTGAGATGATGGAGGACAGAGGTGATATAGACAAGGAAAGCCATCCTGTAAAGCTAGTTATGGAGAGCCATCTCTGCTGCCAACAGTTTCTGATGAGCATTACCATACAACATAAGGATCCACACATTCTCACATACACACCCATCAGTCTTTCCACATATCTCTCTTCCAGATGTCCTGCCCTGGGATTTATCATTCTTCTTCCTTCTTGGGACTGATTTACAGTTCATGTGCATTTGCACTGCCCAAGAATCCATGTAACTCATCATTCTTTACAACCTGAATGACCAAATCTACTGCTCAAAACTCTGCTACCAGTAGAGTTTTTCATAACTGCTCTTTAGAACTGCTGTTAAGTGAAGCTGTAATGTGTGGAAACAACCCATTTTCAGCTAGTGCCACATAAAGAGCTGAGCACTTTGAGAAGCATGTCCAACTTCTTTCCCTCTCATCCAGTCGGGTAAAGTGAATCTTTCATTAGGTCATATATGTAAGTTGAAAAGAGGCATGTGTATAACATGATGGCCTGGGATAGCAGGAAATGCCATTTTTTACTGCTTCATTAATCTACTCATGCCTGATTCAAATTGTATAATCTCCATTCCCCTATAGATAACTGCTATACACCCCTAACTCTGTGACACTATTTACCTAATTACATTTAGCTCATGTCCTAGCTACGAAGTCACACTGTGACTCATTAGTCATTCAGGTTCTATTGGGGTCCAGAAACATGAAAATATTTTAATGTAATCAAAATATAGTAAAAACTCATTTTCTTGTATCTTTAAAATAAATTACAAAAATATATTAACCATGCTGAAAATGTGGGAGATAAATACACAAACTCCTAAAATAATACAAGTTAATATCAGTCCTACCAAAGTATAAACTCTATTAATCTCCCTTCTAATGACTTTACACTACCTTCTATAATTTTCAACTAACATCTCATTAAGTACATTGAAGAATTCTTTAAGACTTTTCCAGCTCACAATTTTCTTAAACATCATATTTTAATATGTAGTAAATTATAATGCTTGATTTTAGATTAAACATTAAAATTGATTTAACATTTTTAGACCTCTCTAAATTAGTTTGCTTTTTAATTTATGCCATTATTTTCAAATGTCCCACATAAAATTTTTCATGCCAATTTCTAACTATCTGTTCTTATTTTCAAATACAATAAAATAAGAACATTTTAAATTTTTCTTATTTTTCTAGAGTTTTTTTTTTAAACTCTAATATTTAGATTCAAAATGTTATTATTTCTAAATAATTATGCTTGCTACAGGGGCACCTGGGTGGCTCAGTCAGTTAAGTGTCTGCCTTCGGCTCAGGTCATGATCCCAGGGTCCTGGAATCAAGCCTGTTTTTAGCTCCCTGATCAGTGGGGAGTGTGCTTCTCCCTCTCTTTCTTCCTCTCCTTGTGTTGCTATACCTGCCTGTGAGCTCTCACTCTCTATCAAATAAATAAAATCTTTCAAAAAGATAATGCTTGCTTCATATTTTTTGCTTCATATTTTAATGATAAATTTTAAAAAAAGAACAAATTTAACAGCTAAAATAAAAAGTGAAATTCTAATTTGTCATTTTGAAAAACTGAATCATTATAGTATTTCATTTTTAACTAATTTAAGAAAACACTATTCATTAATCTGTTAAGATTGAATAAAATAAAAATTAAAATTCTCACCTTTTCATATCTATCTGAATGAATGAGAAACGTCATTCATATAATGAATTTCACTTACTACTCAATTGGAATTTACACTGACATAACTATAGGATGAATTCCATATATTTCAAAATAAACTATTATCCAGATTTTCACTATTTCCAAAAATCTCAATAAATTTCCTTGCATGTGCTTAATAGCCACTAAAGTAGAGTTAAAACTATTTATCCTCACAAATAGATTTTGATTTATTTTTAGGTTTTCAATCATACAAAACACTCCATGAATTTTTATTGCATATTTAGACAGTCATTTGCTTCTCCTCTAGAGAGTGATAAAAATTATTAAATTGGGAAATTTACCTCTTTAAGTTTTAATAGTTTAATTTTGCTAAACTAACTGTTCAGTTTTATTTTCTTGATGTCAAATGGTGCTAAATTATTGACTTTTTATCCATTGAAAGAGATCTCTCTTTCCTCTAATAATTTAATCTAGTGACTACTTAATTTATATAACTGACTACTATTTATATAGTGACTACTGAATTTATATAACAATGATCAGATTAGATTGAAACTGAAGGAGTTATTCAGTCTAATTCCCTGGAGGTCAATTTAATATGGTGTTTCTGTACCTGTTTTGTAAGACCCTCTGCACTAATTCAAGATTTAAAATGAATTACAACATATCAGATTCAGCTGCTTTTCTTTTGGATTTACTTTAAGGCTTATCATTAAGGTTTAAAGCTCATTTAAATAAAAACATAAAGCGATCTTAAATAGTGCAACTTCAGCAAATATCAGCACTGCAAATTTTAGATAATTAGGCATATATTTAAAGGAAATAAAACCTCAGACCTCACTTAAATCATTATAGCTAGCAATCATGTGTGAAATCACATTCTTTTCTAATATGTTCAGAAAATCGCTTTATCCTCCTTTCACTTCACTAAAAAACACATAGCTTTTCTTATTTATTCTTTTCAGAGAAAACACTTGGTTCTCATCTGTCACTTGCAGTTTGCTTTTGGGACTACGATGATGACATAATGGTGGGTTCTTCTGCTTACAAAGGGAGAATGTGGGGATCTGAAGGTCATGTAGTACCCTTACAGACAGAATTCACATGAAGGAAAATGAAACAATGTTAAAGGCTAAATCATAAATGAGATCTTTTCATATAAACACCTAGAAACCTCTGGTATCTTTTCATTATATTACTTAGAAAGATTTTTTTAAAATGTAGGTTTATAAAGTTTATCATCCCCCCTACCCTTCATTTTCATGTGGAATCTTTGGTTTAGTTTTTGGTATGGTGTCAACAACTTTCAATTTGTCAGGCTTTATGCATAATTAGACATTAAATTAGAACAATAGTAAAGAGCGAGCCAAGATTTTATGTGCATTTAATATATGTCTGGCAGTGTTCTAAAATATTTATACTCATTAAATCTTACTGATCACAACAGGTGGATAGATATGATAAGCTGCCCATTGTAAATGAGGAAACTGAGGCACAGAGCAGTTTATTTCAATCAAGGTTACACATCAGTTAGATTGAAGATTTGGAATAAAATAGGGGATGTTTTTCTCCAGACTCCTGAAGTCTTGATCATAAAAGCCCTCCCAGTGGATGAAGGTTCTGTCACTAACCAGTTTTGTGGCCTTTGAAAAGTTGCAAAATTTTTCCATGACTTTCTTTCCTGTAAACTGGGTGTATTAATGTTTAACCATCTATTTTCTCATGCCTATAGATTTTTGAAAAATGTGTTCATGAAATAGAGAAAAATCTAAACCACCCATTTCCTGCTCTGGCCATGTGTCCTGACAAGGAGACTTGTATAAATAGGAAAGGATTGATATGTTTTGCTGACTGTTAGCTGTCCCATCATTCCTATGGTCTGTCATCACTTTGTAAATTATCTTCTGAAAATTAACAAGAAATCACTTTCTTACATATTTCCACATTTAGTAGACATTTGTCTGGCTTCAAATCAGGAATGCTGGCTTCTTATAGGACAAAGAAACTGTAGCTGAGTATTTTACTTTCTGATTCAGCTTTCCCACCTACAATAACATCCATTTTTCAAAATACATGTTTTTTGATCACCTTTATATAATTCAACATGTATTATTCAAAATTTTAAAAATTAAACTAACTTAAAATAAGTCATATGTAAAATTATGTTAGAGTTTGGATCTTTTTTTTCTATGAGGACAAGAATAAAAATAATGTTTTTACTCTCCTCTACTTAAAAAAAAAAGTAATCCTATTCTTTAGATTTTTTTTTTAATAAAGAAGGAAGCCCCGAGAATGTGTGTTTACGTGACAAGATGATCATAAGATGTAAAATGAACTGTGTTCCAATGTCAGCCTCTCAAGGGATCTTGACACTATGTCACCATTTATTTATTCTTTGTTTTGTTTCTTCTTATTTTTTTTTAGAAAATGAATTATAGATGAGGATAAACAGCATAGGAATGTTAAAAAAAAAAAAGCCAGCAGGCATAACTTTGATGACGATTTTTTTGGCATATGTCGCTACCTTCCAATGTTTTTCTAAGCAGATTTCAAATGGAAGGGAAAATAACACATTGTTTAAAAAAATGAAAAAGGAAAAAAAAGATATTCACATAATTATCTCAAATCAACACATCTGGATATGTCCTCCGATACCCTGTTTATATCTAATAGTTATGACTTTTTTTTTAATAAATTAAGGATTCTTTTCCTCTGCTATCCAAATAAAGTCTAGGAGAGGACCAGACATCATCTTTATTCTGAAATTCAGGTATAAACCAATCACAACCTAGAGTGGATACTACAAAGGTGCTGAAGGGGAGTCTTATTTTCACAAAGATAAAAATAAATAATTGCATATGTATTTCCTAAAATATAATCTAATACAAATATGACAATAGAAGTAGAAATTAATAATAAACCAAAACATCTACAATATGGGTATGAAGTTAAGTAATAGGCCTTAAAGCTGCTTCTCACCTCAAATTGAAAAAGTTCAGGATGCAAAGCATTATAAAAGAAGTGTAACAAAATGCAATGACTAAGTTGTGTGTGTGTGTGTGTGTGTGGCTGATGGGGAGGGAGTGATTAAAGTTAACTGAAAGTCATAGAGAAGTTTCCTTGGAGAAGAAAGCATTGTTCTGGACCTTTACATTTATGTAGGATTTGTAAATATAGACACGATAGCTGTCAAAATATGTGTATTCCATGTACAGGTCATAGATCATTTGTTTTCCTCTCCAGTCATGTTTTTATTTATATCTCAACAGCAATCTTCCTTGGATATCTCGATGATTACGATGTTAAAGTTCTTGTAGGAAATATAAATATTAAGGAAAGTTTATAGACAAAGTTATATCCAAACTACTCTCCCTATAAAGTAAACAAGAGATTGATAATACCTAATTGAGGGGAAAATAACATTATCCTACAGCCATTAACCAACTTATTTGCCATCTTTAGGCAATATGAGAATTCTCGCATACTGAGCCAATTATACAGAGTGATGATAGTCATTCAGCTTTTTCTTTAATTGTACTGGCCTTTTCATGTCTAAGCTTAATATGCTTCCATTAATGTAAGTAACGGGACTTTTATCAAATCCAGTGTTATCATCTAAGTCATTATGTTACACATAAGATCCTCAGATCTTTTTCAAGAGGAAACTTCTTTACAAAGCCACACAGATGTCATTGTTAAAGGGAGGATCAGGATCTTTGAGATGTACTATAAATGCCTGCTTTCTGTAGGCAGAGGATACAAGAGGAAGATGCTTCCATTGATATTAATTCCTTGTTCATTAGTAATTGCAGAATTCACATGGTGGCACAGGCAAAAATACAACACTTATCATCAATTAACCATGGAGGAAGTTATAATTGAAACCAGGTAGCAGAGAAAAAGTTATATAATCAGAATCATCTGATTAATATTTTGTTACTTGCTAGGAGATCATATGTTCTCCAAAAAATGTATAAGCCCACTAAGCCCATTACTTAATTTACTTAAACAAACAAACAAACAAACAAAACCCCTCTTCTGTGCTTGGTGAAGAGAGACTTCTGAATTGAATAATCAGATGGAACTTTACTGTATCTCATCAAATTCTCATTACATTAATTTCTCTGAAATATAGAGTCCTCTTAATGAAGGGAAAGCCTCAAACATGGTTAAAGATTTCTACAAAGACATTTTAAGTATATATAGTACATCTACTTCTCAGTCATCCCCTAAGAGATTTATTTGAATTTACTGGATCAACTTGAGCTGGAAAAAAGAAGTCTATACATTCTTCTCTGGAATAATTCAACACTAAGCCTAAACTAATTCTAGTCCCTTGGATCTAGAATGCAATAGTGTTTCATTGAGGGCTTATGAGGGTCAGATGATAAATAGAATTTACTTGGTTTATGAACTCACACCATGGTTATTTCCCAAGTTCCTGAGTGTGTGGCTAGAATATAAATACTCAGAAGCTTATAAAATCCCCACAGTACTTCTTTGTAGAGTGAGGGCTATTGGTTGGTAAGATAATTGGAGGCCTTTGGAGCTCCCTGTCCTTACCAGAATAGTAAATCAAAAGCAATAATGAATCCCCGGAGGCTTTACAAAATGTAGGATCATTATCAAAGACATCAAAGAGGGAGTAGAAATGGCCTCAGTCACACTCGTATTTATCTTACCTTTTGACTTGTGCAGAAGAAAAATGAATCTTAGAAAATTAAAAAAAAGGATTATTGTAAGCTTAATTGGGTAATAAACATCTATATTTTTATATTTTTATTATTTTTTTGCAACAAATTAACATGGTCCCTGACACCTGTTCTGCAGATATTGATCTGTCATATGTTATGTTTTCTTCTGTATACCAATAATCAGAAGAACAGAAGAAAAGAAATATTACATTTCTCTCCAACAGGAGCAAAAGTAAATCATCATTGATCACTTAATGCTATACAACAATGTTCTTTTTGGTCATAATTTAGTCTGGAGAGACCTTAACTATCTTATCGTAATTTACTTGCTGATAGTACCTATTGAATGGGAAGTAGCAGTTGATATATACAGAATATGGGAATGATATTCTTCAATAGTAGAGGCACCTGATAATTTCTGGCACCTATAGGTCTGGACAAGTTAAGATACATTCTCCAGAAGAAAGGACCAGTTGTTTTTAAATTACTTTCCCAAGCACTCAGAAAGAGGAATAATGGTTAGTAAACCTCTGGATTCTGGAGGGAATTGATAGTATATTTAATTACACTACCCTGACATATTTACTAAGCAGCCCAGCAGAATTCCAGTTTTGAGTCAGACGGAACAGGAAAAGGCTCTCCAGCTGGCTCAGACTTGATCTTCTCAAGGGAGGTTTCCACCTAGCTCTTATTAGCCTCTCAACAACGAGATGGTACTTTAAATGACAGTCTGATCAGGATGATTCATGAAGCCTGTCGCTGCCTTGGATAGACAAGTCAGAGCAGAGGCTGCTTATGTTTTGAAGCAAATCCAGGCTCTCTTTGAGGTGATCTGAGATAATTCTTAGCTTGTTATTATATCATGGTAGATACTGAACACCTAAACTTGGAACAAATGATTGTAAGTCTTGAACTTATGATAAACATGGTGTTTGATCCAACAGCCATAAGGACAATCTTACCCAGAAGCATCTTACAATCAGATGAGGTATATTCAAGGTTCAGCTTCAGCAGGTCTTAATTTCCCTGTGTCTTCACTCCTGTCACGTCTCTGAACCCACATTTTTAGTCTCATTAGGATTTCCTGATAGCAGTTACGTGAAGGAAAATATTTTGAACCAAAAGAGGAATGTTACACTTGTACAGGATAGCTGGGAACAGAGTAGGAAAAGAAAATCTTGGAAGTAAGCAAAACTTCAACATCTACACATTGTTTTCTATTTGGCCTTGTATTATAGATTGCTGGAAACACAAATACGTGGGCAGTAGCTAATGGTTTGTCCAAATGATGAGAAATTTGGAAAGAGCAAAATTGGAGGATTGATTATAAGGCAGTGGAAGACGAATGTGGATAGACCTAACTAAACAAGCCAAGAAAGTGAGAATATTTATGGCTGACATAAAGCTGCCAATCAGCTTCTTCCCACATCCAATCCAGCTCTTACTCAGGGTGAATATAGAATGTAGCCATAGTATTAGGGACAGAGATTATTCATGGCCTCGAGAGCGTGGACTACCTCACAATTTGGCCTAATACTGCCATTGCTAAGTCCCTGATGTGCAGAAGTCACTATGATATCATATCCTATGGGAGTCAGCCAGCCGTCTAGTAGCATGATGATTATATCAGATATATATATACATACATTTTTTGAAGAGTGCATGTGCTCTCTAACAACAACAACATAATAATAATAATAATGATGATGATGATGATGCCGCCTTTTCTGTCCACCAAGCTGTTGCAAACACACTTTTAATTGACTTACTAAATACTCTATTCACCATCAGGTTTGCACATACAACATTTATTTTAAGCAAGGGCTTCATTTTACCACAAGATAAGTAAGGTGATTGACCTTGTACAGGATTCACTATACACTAGAAACCTCTGCATTTAGAGATTGGGAGAACATACTACTGAAGAGTCAACTAGTCTCAAATAGGTAAGAGGAAAAAAAAGCAAAACACCTAAAAGCCTGGCAACTTTGAAGGCTTGTGATACAGGGTGTTATTCTCTATGGCCGGAGTTTATGTGTTATGATACTAAGGGATGCACTTAATACTGGTACCACTCAATTATATAAGTTTTATAATTATATAATTGTATATACAATTATATAATTTTAAGGATTGATTTATATATTGAAGTGTAGTTGACATACAACATTATACTAGTTCAAGTGTGCGGTATAGTGATTCAACACTTACATACATTGCAAAATGATCACCAGGATAAATCTAGCTACCATCTGTCTCTATATAAAGTTGCAACATATGATTAACTCTATTCCCTTTGCCACACATCATTGCCTCCTGTCATATTTATTTATAATTGGAAGTTTGTGCCTTTTAAACTCCTGTCCTCCTTTTGCCCAGCCCCTTCCCCAGCAACCACCAGATTCTTCTTTGTATCTATGATTCTATGTATCTATGATTCTGTTTTGACTGTTCTTTTATTTTTTAGATTCTACATATAATTGAAATCATACAGTGCTTTTCTTTTTTTGCCTAACTTATTTTTCACTTAGCATAATACCCTCTATGTCCATCCATGAAATAATAAATAATTAAATAGAAAAATTTACTTCCCAGCTCCTCAAATTTGGTATCATATTTTAATAATTTGGTACCCAAGGATGCCATGTTTCCATAGGGACTTAAGAATGAAATTATTAAACTGAAAACTAAAACTTCTACCAGGCAATTTTGGAGACGTCATGCCACCAGAACAATATCCAAAAAGATCACATCATTCTGTTGCTTTGGTGCTTGCTTTTTTAAATCAAGGTTTAATATGTTGCAACAAAACAGGAGCACCTGCAGTATTTCTCAAACTCAATGAATTATCCTAAGTACTTCGTAGGCTTGCCATGTGCATTGGTAGACCAGAAATATCTAAACTGGCATGACAACCAAGACACCTGAACAATATAAAAAATGAAAATTTTAGTACCTGCCCCTTCATCTTCAAATAAAGAACACTGTTAAGGTGAGGAGATTAGAAAGAGTAAGAGGAACTTGGAATGGGTAATGAAAAATTAGTATCATAAATGCCATCCAAGTCTTTTGCAGTTATCTTATTTTTCCTCTTCTCAGTTATTTCCAAGTAATATGTATATGATATATATATCATATATATATGACATATATCATATTATATATAATTATGCATATATAATATATGTGAATATGTGTGTAGGCCATTGAGATTAGTAGAATATGTCAGAAGCAATAATATGTGATTTCTGAGACAATGTTATAAAAAGCACCTTCCATGCACATTAGAACATTCATACTCCAATTCCTAAACTATTATAATATGAATCTGCTAAATTTCAGGATAAATTCTTTCTCTACCACAGCAATTGGAACAAGATCTTCACCGGTGCTAAGTGACCAAATGGATGGAGGCAGGGCCGTCGTGGACAGAGATGACACATTTTCCAGTACCCACTCCAATGCCATTTCAGTGTATGGAGTTCTGGGCTCCAGTTACGTTCGCTGTATTACCTTGCAGATAGGGCAGTGGATGCGGCTCACTCATGATGGGCTTATTTGGGATTTAAGTAATATAATCAGAGCAGTATGGCCGTAGACTAGTGATTATAGTGACCATTTCCTAATTTTTCAGAAGTCGTTTTAATTTGGTAGTTTCAAGTTTCTCATAGAAAGAGATTCTTTCTCATAGAAAGGGATGCTGGAGTTTACAGCATCATTAGCTTCCTGAGTTTGCAGGTTCCTGACAATGGATCTTATGGTGGTCCATTTCTGCAGTCCTGGAAACTAAGCCCAGAGTGTCTTCATCTCTCCCAGTGATGTGGTGAGCTACTTCTACCATTTAATAAATCCCTTTCTACTTAAGCTAGTTACTTGGATTCTGTTGCTTACAAATACATGTCATGAACTCTTCTTTAGCTTGTTGGGAAGATTAAAAAAAAAAAGAAAATAGCATGTAAACTGTCTAGAATACACAATCTTAAGAAGTATTAATTTTCTTCTCTTCCATTGCTTTGCCTTCCATTAATATTTTAGTGTATTCCTGAGCAGATATTTATATTTTTAACATTTCCTCTATGGAAAAATAGAATGTATGTTGTGCATTTTATAAGACAAAAAGAAGAATCATGATACACTGGTTTTATAAAAGTTCAACTCTTTACAAACTATAATTTAAAAGAGTAGGACTTATGAATAAATATGCCTATTTCCTGCACTTCTAATAACGTTCTAATAATGCTGGTAACTATAAGATTAGAATCAAAAGAAGTTGCCTTTTCTGTTTAATAAGAATGTCATAACCTCTTTTCATCTTTTATTACTAAGGTTTATCTTTCATAATCATGTTCAATCCTATGGGTACAGGATAAAAAGATTTGAAGTAGCTAGCACAGAGAAAAGTTCATTATGAAAGGGAACTGATTGTCAATATTGGAAAAAATAATCTAACAATAGATTATCATCTTGCATTTTAATTTAACTTGGCTAAGTAGACAAACAGGTCTAAGGATCTGCAAATACCTTTAATATTTGAGGAGGAAAAAGAATTTGAAGCTAAAATCATATTGGCTTTTTGAAGCTGTACACATTCTTTGTCTGTTAAAAATTTAATGATAGAAATCTCTCTTTTATAACGGAAGTTTGCTTCTAACTACCCAAAAGAAAGACAAGTATTCCTCAATCTCCTGTGAGAATCAAATCCATATTTCAATATTCTAAATTTTTCCTTTGTTTTTTGGGAAAGTAATAAGAGAGTATCATGAAAAACACTGCAGTATTCTTTTTAACCATTTGTTATATATACTAAAAATATAAATATATTCAAGACTATTAAGATATTCACATTGCCATTTGCCCCATCGTTTGAAATAATTTTAGTCCCAAAATTGTGGTAAGACGATTGTGCTTTAATTGTTCACTAGCTCTTATTTTGTAATTGTATTTTCATTTTTATTTTTTATTTTAGAGAGAGAGAGTGGACGAGTAGAGCACAGGGAGAGAGAAAAAGTCTCAAGCAGGCTTCACCTCCAGCACAGAGCCCTACATGTGGTTGGATCTCATAACCCTAAGAGCATGACCTGAGCTGAAACCAAGATTAGATGATTAACCTACTGAGCCACCTAGGTGCCCCTATTTTCATTTTTAAAGAGCATTTTTGTCGTGTTAATGAGGAGATAAACTACTTGAATCTAATCATATTTCTTCTTTAATGAGTCTGCTTATCGGTAAAGAGACGTGACAGTACCAAGCTTTATTTTCATTTACAGTATGTATGTATAGTCACACAGGTAGCCCCTTTTATGAAAAAACCTCAGGATTGCAGGACTAAGTGAAAAAAGATAGCAGCTGATGTTAAAAGTCACTACTAGAAGAAGAAAGAAGAGATTTCACATGAAAATTAATATAGTATCTAAGTAGCTTATGTGAATTATCCAAAATCAGTGATAGAAGTAGAAAATGTTATTTATTTTTATTCCCGAAATACCAATACCTTTCGTTTTGTTCAGATTTACTTTGCTGACAGAAGGCTTGCTTTTTGAAAAGAACACCTAGTAATAGCCTGATAATTTTTTCCAGGTATGAATTTTGCCATTACTGAAAACATTCCTAATCCCGAAACATTCCTAGCCCTGATAATGTGCAATAAACGCATAAGATGCTGTCAAACTGACAATAAAAATGGCAGATGAAGAGAAGCGCATGGAGGAGAGAAGGGAATGCATACATGTAGTAAACCAGGAGGGACAGATTATACTTAGTACATTTCATTAGATAAGTCGCCTGGGTTACTGTATTTTAAAATATTATCCTATTTTTACTAACAATATGCATTGCATCAATAGTAATTTAGATGTAATTTTTCTTTGATGATACATGCCAATAAGTCTTACATTTTTATATAAAATTTTCATATTCATGAATTCTTTTGTAATAAGCTGGCCTATCTATCTTTTCTTTGCTATTGTTGAGCAAGAAATATATATAATAGGAAAGCTTTAGAGACAATTCCACTAAAATGGGGACTAAAATAACAACGCACTCTGTAATAGTTTTAAAATATGTCAGCAAAGTATTTGACACTCATTGCATTAAAAATTAGAGTTTAATATTCTCCCCCTCCCTTGAATATGGACCAGCTTTAGTTACTCTTCTTGATGGACAGAATGGGGCAGAAGTGACATTACTTGACTTCTGAGAGACAAAAAGCTAAAAAGCTGTATGCCTTTTACTTGTCTCTTTCTTCTATTGTGATCATTTTATTTGGAATCCATTTACCATAGTGTAAGGAAGCCAAATAGCCACATGGAATAGCTACATGTAGGTGTTCTGCCCCAGTCCCAGTTGATATTCAAGCTTAGAGTCAGCATCAACCTCCAGAGATGGGAGTAAGCCTTTGAATTACTCCAGCCTCCAGACTTCAAACTGTCTCAGCTGATATCAGATGAAGCAGGGATGACCCTGCTGGGGCCTGCCCACATTCTCGATTTGTGATGTTTTTTTGAGCCACTAGGTTTTGGTTAGGCAGCAATACATAACTGAAACATGAGCTATTACTAGTATTGTTCAGTGTTGTTCAGTAAGTTTTCCTCAATTCATTTATGCATTAGTTTATCCATTCAGCAAATATTTACTACGTGTCTACCATATGCTGTTTTAGGCATTGCAGGGGATACATGAGTGAACATTAAAAAAAACATTCCTGTCCTCATTGAAGTTATATGTTGGAGGCAGAATAAGAAAAGGTATAATGTCCAGCAATGATAAATGTTATAAGGAAAAAATAAAGGTAAGTAGAGAGAGAGAGAGAGACAGGGTGATGTTATTTTAGATCGGTGTTGAAAGGAGCCATTTCTGTGGCTGTGACATTTCAGAAAAGTCAAGGGAAAAAGCAGAAAGCAAGTCACTTTAATATCTGGAGTAAAACATTACAGGCAAAGGGAAGAGAGAATATTTAATAATAAAGAAGGCTATCAGTGTGGCTGCAGCAGAATGTGCCAGAGGAACAGTACATAGAGAAAAGGTCATGACCAGGTAATGTAGAGATTTGTTGGCTCTCTTGGTGGATAGCCTGCAAACAAATTCACACATAAATGTGGACTCTCTAAATATGTTGGGAAATCTTTATAAGGTTCTGAGGAAACAAGCAATTTCTATAAAATTACAGGACATTTTAATAAATATTACATTTATTATATGACTTTGAGAAAGCAACTGATATAAAAATTAAAACTTTGGTCTTTGTGGGGAAAAATACACTGTAGGGGTGCAAGAACTATAGTGAAGACCTGCAAAGAGACCACTGTGGCACCCCAGGAAAGGCCAAGTAGTGGGTTCTGTGGATGGTAGCTAACATGAGTGTGAGAGATAACTGAATGAAGAATGGATTTTGAAGAAAGAGAACAAGATTGTCAGCAGGTGGATGAACCAGTGCAACAACCAATAAAAATAGAGTGAAACCAATACCAGAACAAAGATGCAAGTGTAATTATTTGCAGATAATACAATTGTTCATATAAAAGAAATTCTGAAAATTAAGAACCAAGAACCACAAAACCTGAGTGAGATACAGAGTATTCTTTTTCAATTTCATATATATACTAATTGAGACTTAGAAAATTGAATTAATTTGGGGTAAACTCACACAGATATCATTTGAGTTGGAATGCAAAAGTTTGCAATCTAGAAGATACAATTTTTTTCCACTTTGCCCCAATTCCAAAACTACAAAGAATATTTTAATACTATCTCTTTCCAGTCAATTAATTAATATCAGAATGCACAGTCTTAAAAAGATAATCAAGCTTAGTTATAATTTAAAAGTAACATTTTAAATATCAATTTTATCAGAACATTGACGAAAATTAAAACTATTTATTGCCCATCAAGTCTGCTATTCTATAGCTTATGGTTTAACTTAATTACAGGCATGCAGCCTAGGCTTTATATATGTAAACATTTAAAAAACATTGTGAATCATATGGAAAATAAACATATATCAAAATTAAAGAAGGGTTAAATAAATGCTAAAAATGAAGCCAAGAAACACTGTGATTCTGCTTGAAGTTTTTGATAAGTTTATGGATAAACGGTTGTCTCAATGTCATTAAAAATCCTGAGTATAGCTATCATCTCCCCAAATAAGAATATGCCTACAAGCTTACTCGCTGGAAATGTACAAATCATTTTAAAAGAGGTAATAATCAGCTGTTGTGGAAATTCTTTTTTTTTTAAGATTTTATTTATTTATTTGATAGACAGAGATCACAAGTAGGCAGAGAGGCAGGCAGAGAGAGAGGGGGAAGCAGGTTCCCTGCTGAGCAGAGAGCCCACTGTGGGGCTCGATCCCAGGACCCTAGGATCATGACCTGAGCCGAAGGCAGAGGCCTTAACCCACTGAGCCACCCAGGCGCCCCTGTTGTGGAAATTCTTAAACTGATATTAATTTTCCCTGAAAATTATGGCTCTTGTACATCTTTCTGTACTTTTCACTGTTCAAGCAGGATTCCTTAGAGTTCGTGATAAATATTTAGACTTTATTGTGTTTCCTCATACGTCTGTTTTCTTTCCAATAATTTTTAGTACTCTATGTCCAAAACATTAGTGTACATTTCCTTTTTAGGGATCTCTAATTTTTTATTGCTTATGTACCACAATGTAATAGTATAGTATAAGAGTTTAATAGTCAATGGGTGGCTTTCACTCTTAGTTAACTGTTAGAATCACCTGAAGAGTTTTAAAAACATAAAAACTGGCACGTAGACCTCAATTCCAGAAATTCTATGGTGCTGATACTGATATATTTAAAAGGATACTCAAGCAATTATAATGTATCTCCAGATCTGAGAACCACTTTGATAAATTATATAATTGGTTTACTAATGTTTACCTAATAGCTATTTAACATTATCATATTATTTTATAATCCAAAAAATATAATTTAATGTTTTCAAGCTTTAGAAATAAACAAAAAGATTAAAATCTGTTGGTAAAATGTGGGTAGACATTTTCGATGGTGTCTTAATTATGATGAACCAGAAGTGTGTTATCAAATTAATGGTTCTGAAATTCACTCAAGTAATCTTTAAAGAAAATGAGTGCTAAAGGAGAAATAGAACATATATAACAAAATATAAACTATGCTTATTAATTTTAAGGCTAAGTCAAGCTATTACATTAACTTTATATGAGAAATTACCTTATTTTGACAATAGTTCCATTTTTCACTTATAATGATGAGTAGAATTTAAAGCAAAATTGTGATGTAATGTCTTCAGGGTTCAACTTTCAGATTATTTTTGAAAATGAAAAGGAAATGAAGGAGAATCAGTGATAATTCACTGAAGATGCATACATGTAGAATAGGAGAGAACAACATAAGACAATCTGATTATATTCAGCAACTTTTTCAGTCTTATTTATTCTGTACCAAATGTCTCAGTATTATACAAACTTAAGAGGAATTATATATTGTCTCTTTTGGGGGCGCCTGGGTGGCTCAGTGGGTTAAAGCATCTGCTTTCGGCTCAGGTCATGATCCCAGGGTCCTGGGATCAAGCCCTGCATCGGGCTCTCTGCTCTGCGAGAGCCTGCTTCCTCCTCTCTCTTCCTGCCTGCCTCTCTTGCCTACTTGTAATCTCTGTCTGTCAAATAAATAAATTAAAAAAAAAAAAAAGTCTATGGCCATACCACCCTGAACGCACTGGATCTCGTCTGATATATTGTCTCTTTTGGGGAAAGAAAAAGGCATACCAGATAAGAGTTCAAAGGCCCCTCTTTCTCCCATGGCTACAAATGCTTGAGAAGAGACTAAGGCTACAGGGATGGTGTTGTTGAAGGGCATCTCTAGCCCGAAGTTGAAGGAGATTTCAAAATCAATGGAACAGGAAGCTTTGAAGGTTCATCAGAAAGTTAACTACAGAGGCGCCTGGGTGGCTCAGTCCTTAAGCATCTGCCTTTGGCTCAGGTCATGATCCCAGGGTCCTTAGATCTAGCCCTATGTCTGGCTCCCTGTGGGAGGCCTGTTTCTCCCTCTCTCATCCTGCTTGTGTTCCCTCTCTCTGTCAAATAAATTAAGATGAAGAAGAAGAAGGAGGAGGAGGAGGAAGAGGAGGAGAAGAGGAGGAAGAAGAAGGAAAGAAAGTAAGTTAACTACAGTAACAGTAAAACTGCAATTTTTGCAAATATTTTGAGCCAGATCCAGATAATTATAGTTGGAAATTGGACCCAGTTTTCTTACTGTTGGTAAAAAAACCAACACGAGGGATATTTGGCCAACATAGTGGACTAAACAGAGGTGGTAATGAGCCTTATTCTTACACACACATACACATACAGAGAGAGAGAGAGAGAGGGAGAGAGAAATACTGAATATAATGTTATATTAAAAAATAATAATAAAGCTTGGGAACAAGAAATGGGAATTCTCAGGCATCAGAAAGCATACACACACACACACAGGCACACACATAGCCAAAATTGTAAAGTTGAAGCCTTTTAGTTATCTGAAATGTTGGTCTTGAGAGTATGTTTTAAAAAGTCATCAAGCCACTCAACTGTCATGAGTATACTTTTCTATATTCATGTATGCTTTCAATAAAACATTTTAAAATATAGTTCTTCATGGGGAATAAAATAGTTACCAGTTTACAAATAAAAATTATAGTCACTGGAAGTAATAATAAATAGGTTATACAATAAGCATGACAGAACAGAAGAGAAAATTGTTGAATGGGAAAACAAATTTAAAGGAAATACTTTATAATAGAGCACAGAGAGATATCTAGATAGATTTTATAAAAAAGAAATGAGGAAAAACGAATATCCAAGTTTATGCCTCTTAAAAGGAAAAAATAGAGAGATGAGGGAATCAATATATAAAGGACTAATGGCTAAGAGTTTCCAGGTTTGAAGAAAAGCATGGTTTCTCAAACTGAAGAAAGGTCCCTCTCAAAATTTATATGTCCATATAACATATATAGAGTGAAATATTTTCTCTAACACATACTCGTCACACAAGTCAAAAACTCAAAGATAAAAAACATTAAACATAATGGGAATGAAAAAAAGATTCCTTAGAAAGAAAAGGCAAAAAATAACAGAATTCTTATCAGCAATAATAGATGCAACAGTGGTTGGAATAATCTTGAACTGATTAGGAAAAGTATCTCTGAAACTATACAGGCACACTCACTTCATTAAAGAGTGATTGCAAAATAAATCTGTTTTCCTATAGTAATATATAAGTGAGCTCACTATACCTGGATCATGATTGAGAGAAAGGTGTATGTGTAATTTAGGCTGAAACTAAAAAGAGAGCACTAACTAAGCAAGAAACAATTGTAAATAAACTTAAAAAGGAAAAAAAAGAAAAATAATTACTATAATATGCTGGTTAACCAGCAAATATTGATGATAACATATTTGCCCATGAGAGGGAGAATAAAATTACAGACAACTATATTATACATATTAGAATTGGAGATATTTAGAGGTAAATTAGAGACATTTAGATGTTAACTGACTTACCTAGAAAGAGGGAAGAGACTACAAGTAAGAAGTTACTATAGTAAAAAAAAAAAATCACTGTAAGTAATTTTAAATTTTCCTAGAAAAATATAAGTGTATGTATGGTAGATACAAAAACTTCCTTCCTTAAAATTCCACTGCTTAAGCATAAAATCTGTAAATAGGACAACAGTTTGAAACTCACAAATGAGAAATAATTTCAATCATATCTACATGTTGATATTTGTGAGATTTCAGTTATAACTGTACTAACTTGTCTTTCCTAATCTAAACAGTTCCTTAACCTTCACAGTTAAGCCTTTCATGGTCTGCTTAAAATTATAAATTCCTATCTCCCCACTTAATTTGAAAACAAAATAAGTAATTTTATTCCACAATGCAATAACAATTTACATCTTTCTACGTTTTAGTTGCAAAGAATAAATAAACAAAAAAATTTTATTGTTATCCTCTCTTAAAATGGATATTTTAATGTTAAATTAATTTCTGGGGAGTGGGGGAAGTAGGGTAGAGTTTGGGGGAACAGTAGCAATGAAGTACTTGAGCCTATAGGCCAACAGAAGCTCCATGGATGTGGGAATGGTACTTCAAGAAGTAAGGGGTTAAAAGGAACAATGAACACACAATACAAGTAGTCATTGAACAAAAGCTACAAGCATTGGAAAAAAACAAACAAAAAAAAAACAACAAAGAATCTCCTTATGAAGTATCTTCTGGGCTTCCATTACATCAAAAAAGAACAAACAAAAATCTTTCTTTCTTCACCCTTCTTTGGTTTAATTGTTGGTATAGAACTGATACATGGGTAGATTCTCTATTTCTAAGTCCTTTATACAATTCCACCAACAGGACTGCTAAAACCCCATTTTCATTATGACTGTTAACAACTATCATCTACTGCTTGCAATTAATTATTTATAGCAATGAAAGTTGGGATTCCCAAAGAAATTAAACATTTATTTGTAACCTGGGTGGCATGCAAACATTAACCTTTAACAATATCCCATCTATTCTGGTCCTTTTGTTGGCAAAGTGACAGAACTTATTATAGAAAGTTCAAGACCTTGTGCTTAAAACTTGTAAATTAAAAAAGTGCTATGTTGTGACACAATATTCCAAATCTGATGCTACTTTCTGGTAATATTCTGGATGTTTTTAGAATCTGATGCCATACTTTCTATCTTCTGATCTATTAATTAATAAAAATATTATCATGGGGGGCGCCTGGGTGGCTCAGTGGGTTGAAGCCTCTGCCTTTGGCTCGGGTCATGATCCCGGGGTCCTGGGATCGAGCCCCACATCGGGCTCTCTGCTTAGCGGGGAGCCTGCTTCCTCCTCTCTCTCTCTCTGCCTGCCTCTCTGAAAAAAAAAAAATATTATCAAAGCCATGGCACAGATAACAAAAATATATGATTTCAGGAACAGTTGAAAAGTTTCTACAGAAATGGCTTAAAAGGTCTGGCAGCATAGACACGGATTGTACCTGGAAGTGTGCATGCTCAATTGAAAATGAGTGTGATTTCTCCATAGCACTGTTAGTTTCTGAATAGTGGAAGGGAGAACATGGACATAAAAGAAAATGTTCTATCCTTACTCTGTGTAAAGGAAAGTAAGAACTGTAAAAAGTTAAAATTTGTAACAAGTTGTAAATGACATTATGAGTGTATTTATTGTATATGAATTTGGTTGAATTAGGTTTTTACAAGGGACAAAAAAGTAATGAATGCATTCATAATAAGGATCAAGGAAAGAAAAAAGAGAAAACAAGAGAAAGCAGTAATGTACAATAGGAAAAAAGGAAGGAAGTCAGAAAAATTCAAATACTGAAAAAAAGAAATCAAAGCATTAGAATAAAGATTATGAGTTCAATTACTTATATCAAAATGCCCACACAATGGTTCATTAATGAATACTAATCAAATACTGTTATATTTAGAACCATTGCTTTTCTATTGTGCCATTCCACACCATTCCATATAAATTTAATAACGAGTTATTAATCTTGCAAACATCTGCCTGGTACTCTGAGGTCTGATTTTTAATATTCTTTTGAATTTATTATTTTATTTGTGGCCTTTGGTACTTGACAGCTATGAATGAAATTAAATTACAGGTCTACCTTTTGGAAAGTTCAGTGTATGAATTGGTTATTAAACTGTTTTATAGTCTTCAAAATGCTGTATATGCTTGTCTGATGCACAAATTTAGTCTGCATTCAATGTTTCATTGTGGAAAATGAAGGCTTGCAAAAGTAGGCTTATTCAGAATTTCATGGATTTGAATTGCTCTTTGGATACATACCTGTTTTTGAAGATGATGGCAATATATATTACCAATATCTAAATGTATATAGACTATACAAACATATTTATGTGCAAAATTAGAGAATAGAATATATGATAAAGATAAATGTACCAGATCACAAGAAAAGACAAAATCACTAATTGAATTAAAAGTACATATTCAGGGTTAGATTTCCAGCTTACTTGTGGCTGGCTTTGGGCAGATTATTTACATGCTCTGGTCCCAGTTTTCTCTTCTGTAAAATGGGGATAATATTGTTGAGGATTATTATTTGTAAAGTGTTCTGGATAGTACCTGACACATGATAAAAAATTCCTAAACAAATTGATTAAAAACCAGCATCATTTTGGAAAGGTTTTTCTAGGAGTTTAAGTGCAATATTTCATAGTCCCTAATGTAAAATAATAATATGTAACATACGATATAATATAATGTTCATACATTCACATATGCAATTATTAGTTGAGCTAGATGACTTACTAAGCTCCCACAATACACCATATTTTAATGCCTTTACCATTTCTAGTTCTTATAATTTTCTAAGTTATTCAAATGTTAATAATTTTATTGCATTTATTTCAAGCAATACTTTACAATGCTTTCTGATTTGTCCCTCCTACTTGCTTTTAAAAGTGGTATATTTATACCTAACACATTGTATTGCAGTTTCTATATTGTTATTTGTTTATATTTACCTATACACCAGGACCTCTTCAAAGATATGGGCCTATATTAATATATAGCTTTAAATTCTAGTGTTCAATAAATACCCCATTACATATTGGCCATTCTTGAAGTACTGATAAATGATTAATACATAATATTTACTATTTGACTGTCTACTGTTTAAGCCTGGAGCCTGGAGTAGTGTTCCATTAATATACATTGTACTGAGGAAAAATGGAAAATAAAAGAACAAACAAAATTGTATTTCATCCTTGCTAGTTTCCAGTGCATTACCTAGGGGAATGATTACTTATGGTAAAATGAGTGAATATCTATAGCTACTTACTACGCAGCACATTGAGCGGACCCTCTGCTGAATCAACAGCAGGATTGTTGGTCAACCCTGGCTATTCCGAATACATTTGACTTTCAGTTTAGGAACCACATTAAAACCAGGATTAGCTTTCTCCATCCTTATAATTATAACACATACACACGGATCTTGGTTATCAGCCATTCGTTACGCTCCACTTTCTGCGACTCTGGAGCAAAGATCTTCAAACATCTTTTGACCATAACTCAGGAAAAAAGTGTTGAAACGATGATAAACATCACGCATGCTCATGGCACAAACTCCGATGCCTGTGTGCCTGCGCACACATACAACTGAAGCGCAAGTTGAGGAAATAAAATTAGTTTTGTTACCTCTGGTGTCTTTTTTTAAGTTTTATATTATATGCATTGTAATATGAGTCCCATTTATCTTCTACCCTGTAAGATTCTTTTCTTTTTTATCCTATTTTAATTTTGCAGTTGTTAGTTCTGAATGATTAAGCAGAATTCACCCTCACTAGCAGGATGCATCTGGCATTTTGTAACAGTTTTGTTCTGAAGGATGCCATCCTGTCTGGCATAGCACTCAAAGCTACCCTCACTTCCAAAGTGAAAATTTAGTATACCATGTTGCCTGTATTCTAAATCAAATCCTCTCTATCATACCCTCAAGTTTGGGAGAAAATTCCTCCAACAATTTTCATATAGTGCTGAAACTCCTATAAAGGCACGAAGTTCATCTGAAATTCTAAAGATTTTTTTTTTAGGATAAATTTTTCTTTTACCTTGTGACGATTAACTTCAGAATATTTTGTTTGCATAAGTCATTCTAAAGTCTCCATTATTTTATATACTGCTTTTCATGTACATGTTCTGTAGAAACTCCTCGCACTGAAATGAATCTCTTCCTAAATTTTACTATAGAGGAAATTACCTTTTCATCCTTTAAAAAAAAAAAAAAAGTGCTTCAATTGTCCTTCACACAAAAGTGAAGGGGATTGAACTCTCCTACCTCTATTCTATCTTTCCTGTTTCCAGCCAGGCTGTTATATCAAACAAAAGTCTTTCTCATTAGGACGAATGCTTAAAGCCTCCCTGTCTCTGACTGAGAAGCTGCCAATGAGGGGGTAAATAGCTAAAGCTCTCTCTCTCTTTTTTTTTTTTTTTTAACGAAAAAATAATTTCTCCCCAGGAGAGCAAGAAGACAGTAAAGATACTGGGCAGCAACAACTCTGCCCCCAATTTGTCCCAGGTTGTGCTCCCTTTGGCTGTCTCTTGCAGAGGCACAGATGCTGAGGCTAGCTTGTAGCATCCCTGTAATGTCTAATGTCAATGGCAGGAATTGGTTTTCCCTCTACAGATGAACGGGTAACATTCAGTGTCTTTATAATTAATCTCACACAGACCTGTCTTTCCTGTGCTAGGAAGGAGGAGGAGAAAAGGTAAACAAATCACTTAAATGATTCATGCTATATTAATTAAGATTGAATGCACTGACAATTACACATATTATAAAAGCTATATTTTAGCTATTTTCCAAAATTTATCAAGTTTCTATAATAATTGAAAACAAACCCACAAGTACATGAAATCACTGCAAAATGAAAGAGTTCCCTTTTCATAATGTATTACTTGCCTATATAGAAACTTCTAAACCAACATATTCATTTTTAATTCTTTACTTACTTGAATACAAAATGATATTTATAATAAAAGTCAATAAAAGCTCTGCAAGCAGAAGGAGAACTCGACCAACAAATGTGACATATTTTACTAATGAGGTTAGCATTTTATACATTTGCCACCTTAATTATTCTAAGCTAAATGTTTATTAAAAAGACAATTAAAAGAAAATAGAGGACTATTCAAAAAATATCCTTTTGATTTTATGTAGCTAAAGTTTTAACAAATGCTTCGTTCCAACTTATCATGCTTTCTGATCTAGAAGTTTAACTGCGGTAATGGGCTACTTAAAAAAAAGGCTTACCGTTATACATGTTCCAAACCGTATCAGACTCCTAACTTCAGAAATTCCTAAGTTGTAATGCTAATTACCTATATAAGAGTCTTTTATTCTCAATGATGGAAGTAGCTAAATCCAATCTTATGTAAATGAATCTTTATCACTTCTAAATGAGTTTTTTTATTATCACTTAGTAACTATTCTTGGCACTACATGATAACTGTATTTACAATGAAGAGCATAAGTCCTAGCTCAAAATATATCTCTTTGTCATCAGCAAAAGTAAATATAACTCTTAGGATAAACCAGGTAAGTACTGCCCTGTTATCTGAGCAAAGCAAAGAGGCACTGACCTACTTTCCTTTCACGTTTTGCCTACCAGCACTATTAAATCAAATGGAACACATTAAAACCATCACGAAAGGCAGACAATAGTTTCTCTCTGATTGCCTGCCTCAGCCTGGTAGCAGTGTGAAAGTTACAAAAGTCATTTGTATCAACTCATTACCATGTCACCTCATTTCATGCCCCTGCTGGATAAGTGGCAATAAGCCCTGTGTTATCGTATTCCACATTGTCACCATTAGAACAAATCCTAATAGCACCCAGCTGTCGAAGATTACCCTAGACAGTTATTGAGATTTAGGAGGGGCAGTTTGCTACTGATTTAGGACATATTCTTTAGAATGTTCTATCATTTATTCTAGAATGGAGAAATAAACCTAATTTTATGAAGAGTACTCCTGAATTATTTTCTTCATGTAGAACACTACAGTGCTCCTGATAGAGTGTTCTTCTTACACTTTAATTCAAGGTAATGATGTTGTTGCATCTTATATAGACACTTAAAATGCAGTTCAATGCCACAACCATTGCCAAAACCCCCGTGTGAATTCTTAGGACATTAACTGAAAAACTGAATAGTGAGATGTATAGTTTTGATGTATTAAAACTTTTCTTTCTTGCACAGTGTCACAATGAACAAAGAATTAGCTCTCTGAAATTGTAAGGGAACTTGTTTACTCTAGAATGAGAGAAATGATTACAGAAGTGTATTTCTTTTTTTTTAAGATCTTATTTATTTATTTTTCAGAAGTGTATTTCTAAAGGATCTTTGTAACATGTATAAGAATTGATGTTCTAGAATAAGACTTTCAACACTCTGCAATCTGTCCATTATGTGGATAGTTTATGGCAAACATATGTACTGTTTTAAGATGTATTTTTAGAACAGGGCACCCATTTTACTGTGATAGTGATTAAAGGTCTCACAATTGATCCTACTTTCTACATAATGGTTTTATATTCATTTATTAAGTTGGAGAAGGAAAATTAAGGAAAACAAACTGCAGAGATAATTAAACTTGTTTTCAGGTTTACTTTCTGTTAAGTCACTCTTTGCTTCTATATTGTGTAGAACACTAAAAATGAGGTGAGCCATTACATAATCTGTAATTTGTACTGTGGCTTTCTGTTAGGAGCAGCAGCACATTGCCTATAATGGCCAAACAGAATCTGCCCTTTCCAATTGTTTATAACAACTATTGTTAGGGTATTTTTAAATAAGTAAAATTTCAGGAAGCTGAAGGAGAGAGGGATTAGAATTTAGGCACAAGCACTTACTTTTGGACCGTCATGGGTGTCTATGTGTGTGTTTGCACCTGTATATATACAGGAAGGAACTGAGAAAGAATGGGAACAGATTCCGCAATTTGCTGAATAAGTCCTCACCAAAATTACTAACTAGGAGAGGTCTTGGCCTTTTGGTAATGAGTTCTGTCTGCTATTACAGAAATCAAGTCACTCGATCACTTTCTTTATCTGAAAAAATGAAATAAAAATAAAAAAAAACTTACTTCACAGAGTTTTTGTGATGATTACATGATAAAACTTTGATAAAAATTAGTTTATGTAAGAATATTGTATAAAAGATTTTCATATTTTTGGCTTTTGAATGGAAGGAAATCTACATTTAATTACAGACAATTTTTTATTGTAATACTTCTCATTTCTATCTGTGCTAATATATTTGCAAGACAACCTACATTTAATTAATCCTAATGTCAGATTGTACAAATTCCCTGTCTGGCTCTTTGGGTATTTGCTTTTCAGGGAGCTTAATGCCTCCATAGTATTAGAATGACTGATGACCTTAAAATTATATACACATCTATGCTTTTTATTAAAAAAAATAATAAAGGGGCGCCTGGGTGGCTCAGTGGGTTAAGCCTCTGCCTTTGGCTCAGGTCATGATCTCAGGGTCCTGGGATCGAGCTCAGCAGGCAGCCTGCTTCTCTCTCTATGCCTTCCTCTCTGCCTACTTGTGATCTTTCTGTCTATCAAATAAATAAATAAAATCTTAAAAAAAAATGAAGATCAGGCTGGTAAATAATCATATGGATCAAATCTGAAGTTAAGGCAGAAAGATTGGACAGGAGTAGTTTAGTAATCAGACAAATTAAAGAACTATGTTATTTTCAGAAGAATAAACATTTAGATGAGAAAACCATTGTCTGTCCAATCACCTAATACAAAATACAATATCTACCATTTATGTAGCAGGTGTAGACAATGAGGAGATAGGCATGTTGGAATTTCATTAAGATCTTCCTTTCCACCATGATTTTAGAAATCATTCTGTCACTTGAAATTTAAATTATGAAAATCAGGGCACCTGGGTGGTTCAGTGGGTTAAGCCTCTGCTTTTGGCTCAGGTTGCGATCTCAGGGTCCAGGGATTGAGCACCATGTCCCGGCTCTCTGCTCAGCAGGGGGCCTGATTCTCTCCCTGCCCCCCCCCCCCCCCCCCCCCCCCCCCCCCCCCCCCCCCCCCCCCCCGCCTGCCTGCCTGCCTCTCTGCCTACTTGGGATCTCTCTCTCTGTCAAAAACAAACAAACAACAACAACAACAACAAAACTATTTAAACTAATCATCAGATTAGATTAGATTAGGTTAAAAACTGTTAAAACATTTTTAAAAATCTACCTTATTTCAGGCCAGAGTAAGTTCTGGAGAAAATAAAACTCCCATGTATCAAGCCTATGTTTGTAAACTTACTATTATAATTTGATTTCTTTTCTTATAATTTACTTATAGAGAAATCACTCACTGTCTAGAGAATTTGGCTTTGAATATCTTTAGCATTATAGTACACAGTAAAATAAATAAAATATCATTATTTGTATATCCATGAGGATAATATTCCAAAAGAGAAAGATCCAACATTTGTGGGCTTACTAATCAGATTTCTGAGCCTGGAGAAATTTATACTATCAGTGAATTCAATGACTAGATTCCAACCTGTTAAAATTCCTGGTAAGTATACTATTGCTCTGTGGTGAGACCCAGATTTTGCAGTAAGTGTGAGTGTGTTCATGTATCTATGGATATAATATTCGATGTAAAATCTATAATGTACATTGTCAAGCTTTTCTACCTCATGAAAATTTCACCTACCTTTACAATTTTTTGCTGTGTCTTTTATTTTAATTCATTCAACCAAAATTTATTATGTTGCTGTTTTATAACAGTTGTTGAAAATTGTTAGATAGGGAAATATAATATACACATTTTTAAAGGTATATGTGTATATATGCACAAACCTTATGCATCAGGATATCTATCTTGAGAACAACTGAAAATAATTTATTGAAGTCCTATAAAACCTACTTTTTAATAGCAAACAGTGGAAAGGTAGAAACAGTACTTTAAAGTCCTTAAAAATGTTGCCACTACAACTACCAAATAAACATTTTCAAAAAATTGTAAAAGCTTGCCCTCTGGGACTATGAAAAAAATCATAAAGAAAATATTTCCAGAGTTAGGATTCCAATAGGACCTTTAAATGAGAATAGGAGTCTTTTTCTGAAAAAACAAATAAACAAAAAAAAACAAAACAAAAAACAAAACAAAACAAAAAAAACCACACACTGAGAATTTATTTATGTAAAAAATAATTTTTCTTGTAATTAACTTTTAGCTGTCCTATTTCTTCAGTGATTTCTGTTAAATATGAATAACTTGTGGTCCATTTTAAAGAATATGCATTAATAAGAACTTTTGAGTTTTTCTATCCTTATAACCTATGAAACAGGAATTGGGGATAAACCATAATCCCATCTTTTCCTCACATGATGAAAAATGAAATATTTACATATTAATCATGATCTGATGAGTATGTCAAGAATAAGTGTGGCAGGTTTTATGTAATTTATAGAGTTCTACAGCCTCAGAATAGATTTATTGTCATAGTGCTTTTTTCTTACTTTTTTTTTTCCTTCTACTATTCTTGGCTATATTTATATCCAAAGGAACAGGTTTTCTTTTTGGCCTCACTATATACATGGCATTAACAAAAGATTTCTCATGCATGCATTCTGTCATAAATATTACAAACAAATTTAATGAGAATTCACATAGCTGCCAAGCTTAGGAAAGGGCAATTTTAAAACCATATTTTGCAATTGGTATCTCTGATGACTTGCAAAATAGAAGACCAAATAACTATCTGTCAACAATGAATTGCTTTATGATCAGATAGTTTAAAAGTTATTCCAAAGCTAGAAACACACACAATTGTGAAAAAACAAGTCAGACAAGGAGAGGAATAGGGGTTGTTATTATGTAAACTTCTATTGTAGCTGTAAGAAAAAAGTATCAATTATTTGGGAAGCCTGATTTTTCATTTTATATGTAGATAGATTGCCAATAATGTAGGCTCAGGGGCTCCTGGGTGGCTCAGTGGGTTAAGCCTCTACCTTTGGCTCAGGTCATGATCTCAGGGTCCTGGGATCGAGCCCCACATCAGGTTCTCTGCTCAGCAGGGAGCCTGCTTCCCCCTCTCCACCCTGCCTGCCTTTCTGCCTACTTGTGATCTCTCTCTCTCTCTCTCTCTCTTTAAATCTTTAAAAAAATAATAATGTAGGTTCCTATCAAAATGGAAGAATATTTTTTTTAAATTCTCAATTTTGAGGAAATTATTCCTACCACTTCAGAAGATTGGACCTTAATTCTATTATTAGCAAGTTTATCATGTAATGGACATGAAGAAGAAGTTTATGAAGCGATAGCCATCCTGCTTCTCAGATGGTGAAATCAAAATTGGCAATCTATCATCTGGCATGCTAAAATATATGCTAGGCTCTAAAATATTTGTTCAGAGTAGGGCCTCATCTTTGTCTTTTCTGAAGGACCAAACATCTTATACAATATCCGAAGTACACACTTTATCACTTATTTCTTCTTGTTTTTGAATTTTGAATGTTTAAATTTAATGTTATGTTTAATTGATCAAGTAAAATAGGCACAAATGAGCACAAATAGTATACCAATAATTATTAATATATATATATATATATGTGTTATACTTAATACAGATATAATCACTTTGGGTTGTGGTTACAGATAAAGTTGATGCTTATAAAACATTTCAGAAGTAAAATCAAAAGGAATTTTGGACTTATTTGATATGAGGTTTGAGACAGATGTGATGAAAGAATTTTAATTTTCATAATTGAGTGAATGGTGGTAATTTTCATTTAAATAGAAAACACTGGAATATACTTGTAAGCCATTTTAGTATAGATGATAAACTAAATGCCAGACAAGGACATAGATCCTAGACAGTGAGAAAAGAAGGAAAAGACAGGAGAGTCCAGAATGGATCCTTATAGAAACTCTTATATTTAATTGCAGAATAAGAGATAACGAGTTTTCAGAAAATGCCCCCAAACCTACCAGATAGGGAACAGAAAAACTCAGGAAACAAAGGAAACCAGAAGGAAGGAAGGATTTCAAGAAGGGAATAGAAATATAAGGTTTAGCAGAAGAAAGCCACTGATTTTCTTGCAATGGAACTGTGTTCTTAGAGAGATGGGTCAGTAGACATATCTATGGGAGCTGGAGATCAAATCTGTGATTGTGAAATCAGATAGGGAGGGATGAAATCATTTTTGAAAACATTTTTTTTTTTTTGTAATGGGGTATATGTGTGGTAATTAAAAGAAGATGTGAGAATAAATTAGGCTTTATGTGCCAATATTTGTTTTTCTGGTATACGCTCATGTTGTTATTGTAAAAAAACATTTTTTGAGCATACTTGTTTTAGTTATTTACTGCTGCATAACCAGCCACCTGAAAATAAAGTAGCTTAAGACAGCAAATATTTTTTCATGTTTCTATGAGTCTTTAATTTGGGCAGGAATCTGCGGAGTGATTTACGAGCTCCATGTGGCAAATCAGTGGGGTTATTCACAGCTATACTAAGATAGTCACTGGGCCTAGCTGGAAGGTCCAAGAAGACCTTACCTCCTGTGCATGAGACGTCAATATTCCTCCTCATTACCCTTACCTCCCTTAGGGCTTAGCTTTGGTTTTCTTACACTGTAGAGGTAGTTTTCCAAAAGAAGAAGTCCTAACATGCAAGTACTTATCAAGCCTCTGCTTGTCTCCTGCTTACTGTCATTGAGCAAAATAAATCCCTTGTTGATGGGGAAACAGGGCTACACAAGTGTGTGCCTTTCAGAGACACAGTTCCCTTTGAGGCTCGAAACATAATAGTCAGCCAAGTGTTTCAAAGCCAGTACAAATGAACCTATTGAGACTAAGTATCTGAGAGAGAGAGAGAGAGAGTTGTTATTTTTTCAACATTTCAGAGAATGTGGGAAGGTTTGGGGGTGTGAGATTTAGGTAGAAGGAAGCAGAGCTTCTCTGGCTTATCCAGAAGGAAGGAAGCAAAAATGTTTGGAGATATAGGGAGGTGTGTGTCTTTAATCCTGGAAGATACTTTTAGTAGATGGCTTCAATTTTCTCTCCAAAGCAGGAGGCACAATTGTCAGCTATGTGTGAAGGGTTGAACATTTCAGAAGGGAAAGTGCTTTTAAATAGTCATAAAAATTATGGAAATGAGTTGAAGTAAGGAACTTAGTTGGGTTGTCAGGAAATGTTTAAGAATGATGAGAGCTTGGTGATCATAAATTTTAGCAGTTACTGTCAGTCTTTTTGTATGGGTCAGTATGTTTTGCTACAAAGTTTTACTAGGAAGGAACTAAAAGTAATTAAGATAAAATTGGAGAAATGATTGGGGTAATAAAGGAGGAAAAATCTGAGGAAATGATTATCCCGTAAACACATAAAACATTTCTTTTAGTTGTTAAAATTTACAACTCCTTATTGTTAAACCCCACAAATTTGCAGGACAAGATTATCTCCATTTTACTGAAGAGTCAACTGCAGCTTCTAGGTTTCCAAATTCTCATGAATTGCCAAAAGTCGCATGGTTGGCAGAAGGCAAAACTCACTCAATGGTCTTTACTCTGCATCATAACTATTTCCCAGGAATTCAATCCAAATTCACTTAATGAAAGTCCTCTTTGCATCACTGAATAGGGGCAGTGTAATGTGATGAGTAAGTGGAATTCCCACAGTTGACTGTGGTAGTGGGATACTAATGGTTGGATTTTAATGCCAGCGTCACTTTCATTAATTATCTGACTTTGGAAATACTCTTTAACCTCCATTGTCTTCATTCCTTTGTATCTTGAATCAGGATTATCACAGCACTTAATGTGAGGATTTAACTTAATGAGATAATATTGGAAGTTAGGTCAGTGCATGAGCACATAGGAAGCACACAGAGAATAATAGATGTACTGTGGTGAGTATTGTTAGTAGTTTTCAAGACTAGCAACAATCAAAATATATTCATCATCTCAAGAAGAATAAAATGCTGGCTAATACAAAAGAACAATTATCAGCATCTGTACTTGACGCAATGATCATTTTTTTCATAATCATTTATAAAACACCTATGATGCATTATATAGCCTACTAAGTACTAGCAGATTTTTCTTAAATTAATGAAATGAGACATTTATATGTGATCTATGTTTGAGTTGGTTTTGCTAGTTTGCCTTTTCTTGCTCTCCCCTTTGTAAAATTCCTACAAAACTTCTAATATATTCAGGAATTCAAAATTGATTTGATATAACTGAAGCAGAAAATCATTAGTAAAGTACATAAGTAAATCTGGCAAACAATTTTCCATTCAGACAGGCACAAATGGAAAACCTATCCGTAAGTAATCAGTGCCTTGGTTCCTAAGTCTAGTAAAGACCATAGCTAACAGGAAAAATAATTAGAGACGCTAAAATCCTCCAAGGCATTACAATATGAAATCTCAGTTAATTTAGAATTATTTTTAATTTTCAATTATCTACAAGATCCTCATTTCATTCATATCTATATATATGTATATGCATATATAATATAGAAGGGAACACTTGATCAAATGACTAGTTAGTAGGTGTTTTATATGATACAAACTCACTCATATTACATATACTGACTAAACAGTACTGACACTTTGGAATTTTAAATATATTTGTAATCATAATAGCAAAGAGAAGGTGCAATTTGATTTCGGGAGATATGTGAGAAAAAATTGGTTCACAAATTGAAAAGAACTGTAAGCTCAATGATTATGGGAAAGGTAAGGATAGAATTTATTTAAATGATGTGCCTTTAGGCATATGTAACAGTGTGTCCTCAGGCCATTAATTTTAAAGAAGGCTTTAGAGCTTAGTAGTAGCTGCATTTTTTGCATCTTAACTTTTATCACTTAGGTATGTGCAACACATCATCATGGATCAGCAGTTACAATCCAGAACCTAAATAAATAGCCATTATAATTGATTTTTAAAGGAAATAATTACTGATTAATCATAATTTCCTGTGGCAAAATTTTGACTTGAGAAGATTTACACTAGGGAACTGTGGTTTGTTATAATCACTGAATTATATTTCAAGTTAATATTTGATTATTATATTTCCTACAGTTGTTACAAAATGATGTAATGATCATACCATGGCACTGACAAATAGGGAGAAAAATGACCACTTCTTATACATTACTTCTTACATTTTCCAAAATATCAAGGGAAGATGTCAGGACTGACTTAACATATGTTGCTTATATAACAATAAAATAACAAGGATTTGGAGGTAGCCTAAAGTTTGTAGAACATTCTTTTGGGTTCCAGAGTAATTACCAAGCAACACATTTTTGGAAAGCATCACGGCCTCACACTCCAAGGCACTTGCAAACTTTCTAGGAGGATTACATGCTACAGTCTCTGTGAGCTGCCTTTCATTGATTCTCAGCTCCACCACGTACCAGCTGTTCAACTCTAGGCAAGTTACTTACTGTTTTTAAGTCTGAAATTTGTTCTTTGCAAACTGAAAAAAAATATATTATTTTGTTAATAGTGATCTTATACATATTTGATAATGAAATAGTAACTATCACTAATGTGCTATATGCAAACTTTGTGGTCAGACACTACACATATATTATTTCACACAATCTACCGAACAATGACATGAATTAGGTGTCGTTATTATCATTTCCAAGATGAGAAACTGGAGCCCAAGTCATCCAACATGTAACACATGGGAGGCATTTAGCAAAGCACCCGGGGGCCTGCACCCTCTCAGTACCTTGTTGTTTCCCTTCTGCAGTTCTAGTGTCTGCTAAATTTATTTGTGGCCCATCAGTAGTAATTGGCATCAAAAGGACTTCCCCATTTATGCATAACCTTAAAGTTTGCCCTTTCTGCAGAAAATTTTAAGACCTCCTTTCCAACAAGTAAGAAAAAGTGAATTGGTTGTAGGAAACTAGGAGATAGGAACAAAATCCTTGGTTATTGTTCATTTAGAAATGTGCATGACCACTATTTATTGCACTCCAACTCTATGACAATTAAATGTTAAAATCACTGTCTACCATTTTGTCTGGGAAGTGAATCCTTGGCCAGGAGTAGAGAGAATTCAGTAATAAATGTGTGCTTCATAATATTAAGTACACTGGTAATATTAAACATCTATACATTCTTTGATATTTTTCTGTTAGGTAGAACTGAAGTCAGTTTCTCTTATCTGCTGTTGCTTCTAGATTTGGTGTCAGAGATGCCTGTTTTAAATCTCTGTCCAGCCTCAAACATATCCCATCTCTAAGCTTTGTGTCTCAAACACACTGCTTAATTTCTTAAGTCTCATTTCTGTCATATAATAGATGGTGACAAGAATATTTAATTCACAAGATTAGCAAAAATTTAGTAGCTTATATTTAAACCATTTTCCATAGTACCTACTATAGAATGAAATACAGCAACTGGAAGCAATCCATGTTATACCAAGATGATGCCATGGCAAGATAAAATAAATGATTCTTCTATTCTCTGGGAATACTTACCTCGAGGAGCTGAAAATTAGCCATATTCTATATTTGAATAAGAGACTTGCTTGCCCCTTAGGTATTAAATAGAAGAGTCACTTGACATGTATTTTTAAAAAGAAAGAAGTATTAAGTTATTAAGTAATTAACACTGTGGAATATCTTCAGATGCTAAGATCTAATGTTTGTTATTTTTTATTTATTTTTTTAAGATTTTGCTTATTTATTTGACAGAGAAAGACACAGCCAGAGAAGGAACACAAGCAGGGGGACTGGGAAAGGGAGAGGCAGGCTTTCCGCTAAGCAGGGAGCCCAATTCAGGGCTGCATCCTAGGACCCTGAGATCATGACCTGAGCAGAAGGCCGATGATTAATGACTGAGACACTCAGGCACCCCAAGATATAATGTTTAAATGGTTACAAATCTAGGTAAAGAAATAATGTTAAATTAAATAAACATATGGTTTTTCAAGACATTTTCATTATGCCGAATTTCATGATTTACCCTTTAAAATAAGGAAATTTGAAAAAAAATAAGGAAATTTGGTGTTCAGTTTTTTTTTAATTCAATAACATTAGAATTAATTTCAGCCCATATTTATATGACTCAAAGATTCTGTTTTGGTTATCTTTTTGACAGATTTGTGCTTCTCAATTTTTTTTTAATCATACACACATAGAAAATGAACATTTAAGTATGCCACATTAGGGTAAGCTGAGAGGTTGCTCTTGCCAGAAGTACTGATGAAAGGTTTAGATGGCTCCTGTCCTTCGCTAATGTCCAAGGCATAAGAAATCAATATGTTTAGACTGAGATCTAGTCATGCCGCCCGTGAGCCACAGTGTGCACATGAGCTATGCCACACCAGCCAGTATGGCATCCACAGGAGCCACAACACACAGGTGGGAAACATCGGTTTATCCATTGTTCGTTAACAGATGTTTATTAATCAAATATATTAATTAAGTATGACTTTTCAATGTTAATTTATATTTGGACCCAGCGTTTTATTCAGTTGTTTATACAAAATGGAGAAGTATGCCAATACATGTGTAACAGTATTATATCATGATTTCTGGAAGGTTCTGTCAAGAACGGTGAAGGGTCTGACCATTTACTCTGCTTGCAAGTTTACAAGATAGCCTGCCACAGTTTCTTGGGCATAGGAAGCAGACTGGGTCAGAGATAAAGAACTTTATTTTTCTAGACACGAGTACCATGAGCATCTGCATATCAGTATCAGTTTCCATTTTGCCCAAGTCCCATTTGGCAATATGGATGGACTCAGATGGTTGTACATACAGTGCTATAATACAGAGTAGGAACCCTAAACTTAGGAACATAAATCTTTTATAATAGGTGGGAAGCAAGTTTATCTTTTCTTCCTGTAGTCAAAGGCTACTCAATATGCAAATATCCTTAGAGGAATAGACTAATACAAAAGGACTTTGCTCTCTCTGCTGGCAGAGATAAAGAAATGGCAGAGACCCATGGAGAATTATCTCCTAATAGGCACCAGTACTATCAGAAGCTTTCTTTATTTGATACCAAGGTCAGCACTTCAAGTCAGCATTTAAATAAGAAATTACAGATTCAAATGCTTTCAGAAACTAGGAAAGTAAAAAACAACAACAACAACAATAAAACACGAGTCAACCTGCATGTGGCACAACAGAAAACATTTATATTTAAAAAGTTACCAAAAAAAAAAAAAAGTTACAGAGTGTTGTCTGCTATAGAAATATCAGCTCATTTTAAAGTAAGTCTAGAAAGGAGAAACTATTATTATTCTAACAGAAGAGAAAATGGAAGTCAGAGAAGGTAAGTAACTTGTACTAGGCCATATATCTAATAAATAGTTGGGCCAGATTTTGAACCCAGGCAGTTGGGTTCCAACTTCATTGGTCTTACTTGTGATCTTCCTCTGTCTATACAGCAGAGACTTTGACAATCTAGTGAATAAATATCTGCTTAAAAACACTCCCCTCCCCTCTCTCCTATTTTCTTTTCTTCTTCTTCTTCTTTTTCTTAACAGTACTTGGAAAAGAAAATATGTATATTTTTTCTGAGCTGCCTCATTTCAATTCCTGATTTAATTAAATTTATGTTTTGATGGTGAAAATAATACACAAAATCAGAAACTGTCTTCTTCTTTTATCTTGAGGGAAAATAACTGGCTGTTTGAGTTATGTCTGGCTAGCATATTTATGTGTGGAAGGGAAACGGTATAAAAAAGGAAATTTCTCAAGTTCTATGAAGGTTGGATTTTCTGAAAACATAAAACAAAATATTTTGTCTTCAAAGCCTCAGGATAAGGCAGAATGCACTTATTTGAATCAAGCATTTCAATGGAATACCTTTTTCTGTAACAAATATGGAATACAGCAGCAAAACCAATTAATACTCAGTCATATTTCTTTTAACTCATAGGTAAAGGATAGAGGAAGGAGGAGAAAATATAGCAAGAAAGGTTTTTCAATCTCAACCAAATTTGCGTAGTTTCCATACACCTCAGAAGCTCTGCTCCTAGCCTAGCAAATGATCTAATATTAATATCTGTCATACAGAAAGGCAATCTTGTCTTTTAATGATGCCCTTTCTAGCTCTAGAGTTTAATTCTTCCTTCACACATTAAGACAGTGTCAAAAAATTATAATGGCTAATACAAGGTTGAATTTTAGCACTCCTCGTTAAATCCAAGTTTCCAAAGCATGTAATTTCATCCCATTTTATAGCGAATTTCCTTTTAGTCATAGAGGGAAAAATATATCTAGGTTTTAGGGGTTTAAAAAATTAAGCTACTGATATTCTCCTTGGGAACATATATTCAGTTATATAAAACCTTATTCTTTTTTTAATATTTATTATAATAACATTTTCTTTTTTTTAAAGATTTTATTTATTTATTTACACAGAGAGAGAGAGAGAGATCACAAGTAAGAGAGGCTGGCAGAGAGAGGGGGGAAAGGAAGCAGGCTCTCTGCGGGCTTGATCCCAGACCCTGAGATCATGACCTGGGCCCAAGGCAGAGGCTTAAACCATTGAGCCCCTAAAACCTTATTCTTAACACATTACATTGGTTTCCAATAAAAAAATGCCATTTGGTTTGAATGATTTGTTACAAAATTAACTTTTCTTTGCTATTTGCCAAAAAAAAAAAAATCAATGTCATCAGATTGGCTGCTGAGGACAGAAAAATAAAGACATCATCTCATCGAGAACAAGACTATCCTCTTCCCCACTTTAGAGAGTCAGAAAAGATCACTGACAATGTGTGGAATCTGATTAAGACATAACTCAGAATTAGTTTTGAGATTTCTTAAGTAAATTATTTGCCTCATCTCTACCTACCACATTGTGGCATGCCTTCATGTTCTCTTTTCTACTTCTGTTACACAAATTAATTTTCAGGGAAATTTTCACTGAGTTAAAGAGGTTTATAGATCAACGAGACTTAGAAAATACCTCTTCTATCTCCATCCTTATAATTTTACAGTAGTTGGAATTGAAATAATATTCAAGACTGAGGGGACAAACATAGCTTGAAATAATATTCAAGACAAGGACAAACACCACTCATCATTAATGCAGTCTTCTCCACTTAGCCTGTATTATATAGAGAGAGCTTAACTTAATTTAGAGCCTTAAAGTTTTCTTTAAATTTTATAACAAAATAAATGGTATTTTTATAGATATAATCATCAGAAGGGTATAGAAATGACTCTTTCTTGGAGATTGGGATGTAGAGCTTACTGGACTCTTAAAGTACAATATGGGCTTTTAGTCTTCTACAACTATGAATAATAACAGTTTAGGTGGCTATCACTACTTTGAGTCCATTGGTCACTATAGATATATCTTCAAAAATGGCATATATTCAAAATGGCTGGCAAGGGATTCTGCAATTTTCTGCAAGATTCTGCAAGTTTGGAGGAATCCAGACCATACATTTTTCCTGTCTTTTATAATGCTGCAGATCAGTGAAATTGTACTAGTATCAGTTTCCATTTTGCCCAAGTCCCATTTGGCAATGTGGATGGACTTAGATGGTTGCACATACAATGTTACAATACAGAATAGGAATCCTAAACTTAGGAACATAAGTCTTTTATAATAGGTGGGAAGCAAGTTTATCTTTTCTTCCTGTATTCAAAGGCTACTCAATGTGCAAATATCCTTAGAGGAATAGACTAGTAAACTAGGGTTTACAGGTGATGTAAAGCTGATGTAGGGTTTATAGCTGATGCCTATAACTTAATACCTATATTCAAAAAAGGAAATTTCTAGCCATGATGCAATATCTTCTAAGTTTTTTGTCAATTGAGTATCAGACCAGGCCACAGCTTCCCATATTATATGTTTAAACATGTGAAAAACCTGAGATAAACTAAAAAGGCTACATGTTCCAAAAATAGAAAAGAATACATTTCTTGTAGAAATGAAAAAAATGATTAGTATTCAAAATATATCTCTATGACTATTGCAATCAGAAAACAAACCATGGTAGGGCATCTAGCTGACATGAGCCTCGAACTCAGGGTTGTGAGTTCAAGTCCCACACTGGGTGTAGAGATTACTTAAAATACAAAGCAAAACAAAGCAAAACAAAAACTTATGAAAAAGAAAGCAAACTGTTGTTTAAAAAAAAACCTATGATGATAAATGGAAAGTGAGATTAACAAAAATATGAAACTATAATTTTCAATTTCACAATTCCAACACAATTTGTTTTGAGCATCCATAAAATAAGTAATACCATTGTGTAAAGGACTTCAGTACTGATTGAGAAACTGTATATTCTAAGCTATTAAACACTGAGCTTTGAAAGCTTTTGATTTCTATGTTTCACAGGCATCACCATGATCTTTAACTTCTAATCTCTGTGCCAAGCCCATGCAAAGGGATTTAATACTAGGAAGGTAAAGGAGAAATAGATTCAGGAAGAAAGAATAATGGGAAAAGCATTTTCAAATAATGAAAATTAATTATGGGAAGTACATTTATTTGCTAAAGAAATTTGAATTTGGGGCGCCTGGGTGGTTCAGCGGGTTAAAGCATCTGCCTTTGGCTCAGGTCATGGTCCCAGGGTCTTGGGATGGAGCCCCGCATCGGGCTCTCTGCTCTGCGGGGAGCCTGCTTCTTCCTCTCTCTCTGCCTACTTGTGATTTCTGTCTGTCAAATAAATAAATAAAAATATTAAAAAAAAGAAATTTGAATTTGAATTCAATTTGTTTTGTTTTGTTTTGAATATTCCTTGTAATTACACAATTCTGTCAACTTCAAGTCTTCCTTTCAGCCTTCCAAGGAGACGAAGTCAGTTACGTAGACATACAAGGTTCTCCAATGGGAGGAATATATGATGAGATGATAAAATAATGTGTGAGACATTTCCATAAGAAATGTAGAAAAAGAGACCTGTCTTGTAAAATGAATCATTGGGAATCCAGAATAATACTTTGTTCCTATAGATGACACCAGGTTTTGTTGCGTGGTACTGCTGCTTTAGCACTATTAGATGATTCTCACAATGAGACCTCTGCCCCCATAGACTCACCATGTGACAGCCTGTGGAGTAAATATATGTCCAATGCCTTCTCACTGCAGGGAATTCTCACAGTCAGGGAGACATCTGTAGGTTCTTCCTTCTGTGAAGGTACAAGGAACTTTCCAAAGAAGAAATAATATAAGAACTTCTTTTGTGTATTGAATATCTTTGGGTCCTTTAATAGCAGATGAAAAGGGAGCATTTTGAGACAATTTTTGGTGACGCTGCCTCGATTTTTCAAGAGCAATCATTGGGCGATGTGGCTCAGTTCTTTGAATTGTGAAGTAATATAAGCATCCCCAAATAAAGTACATTATACTGATTTCTACTACACAATGGAGCAAATATTGTTTCATTTCATACATTATATATCTATATAGATTTGACATTTAAATGGCATTATTGTGGATATATATCTTCTTTTAAATATAATCTTCCTGGGCAGAAACTAAACTCAGACTTCTTTCTATTAGTGACCAATGACCACACCAATGCTTTTTCTATGTCCAGTTACTAAACAAATGTGCTAAGAAATCACTAAATGCTATTTCAAAGTAAGTACATTTCTGAAAAGCTTGATTTCAAAGTAAGTACATTTCTGGCATAAAGGGAGTGAAAAGAAAACACGTGTCAAATCTAGGAGAATAAAGATTCATCTTCTGCAACCAGAGAATAAAACTGAGTGCATGCAGAAGAAGAACTGACCCTGCTTGGAAAAGGAAGCAATTTATCTACAAGGATGAAGAAGGCTCTTCATAACTATCATCTTAACACTTTTAAAAAATGATAAGCTAGACATTTCGAATGCAAACATGCATAGTCTTAAGCATTAGGCTAAATATATCTAAATAGGGTTAATAAATTATATTTTTAAATAATTCATTCCACTAACTTTATCCCACCATGTAATTAATCACTTTTTAATCTCAAATATGTATTATTGTTTTAGCAAAATTGTCCAGTGGTTCCAGGATACTAATACATAAGATAAAATTCTTCAGCTTGTCTAGCATACATTTCACAGAAAGTTTAAAAGAGTGTAGTTTTTCATTTCTGTTTTTAATCTTTACATGATCACAACTGCATTATCCTAAAAATAGTTTCTCCTTTTTTTAGATGTCTCTGTGCATCTAGTAGAGATTTAAGTATTCAGATATTAAAATAATTCATTTTGCCAAGTACAGCAAAGAGATGTAGAATTCTATGACCCACACCCACACATGTAATCCTGAGAGTCTATGAGTAACAACCAATAATAATATGAAATATAGTTTTTACTTCTTCTCTTTCATTATCATCTACCATTGCTACATACAAAATGCTGACTTCTGTTAAGCCTGCTACCAAAGCTTTTATTTCTGCTCCTTGACTCATGGTCACAGATGCTATTGTGGTATCTCTAGCATTTTTATGTAGTTGTCCATACTGCACAGCAAAGTACATCATTTTTTGGAGGGAGTGGATCAAGAGCCAAGTAGGATAATTTAATCAGTTATCAACAAATGCATGAAATACATCAAAGTTTTATAACTTATCATGTTGTTATAGAAATATACATCTTCTTGATACTTAGGGAAAAAAAGTGACAGGTGAAGGCTAATTTTGCTATTTAAAATTTGCAGACAGTTATGTATTACTACTCTCTGGATTAACAACATGGTAATGTGAGTAAGGCATTCAGAAAAAACAAGGGGATGTTTAGTTTATAAATTTAGAGCTGTTCAAATTTCCTTATGATTGGCTTGCTTGGTAATAGTAAAACGAGTTTTATTGCACTTTTAAATGTATTAAAATATTTTATTTGCTTATGGCCTCTTTAGGAAATTGGAAAAGATGACTATTTTCATTTTACAAAGTCAAACACCGATTTCCACAAAGCTTATATATTTAAGTCCAGGAGTTGAACACAGCCTTTTTGATTCTTTGTACATACTTCCAAAATTTACAGGAAGCCCCAAACTAATTTCACAGACCTATCTTATAGAAATCTCTGTTTGTTTTATGTCCTGTAATACTACACTAAACTAAAAAGTAATGTAATATAATCTCTGAATAAACTATAGATTTCTCCCATATTCTGAAAACAAAGGTTACAGACATATATTTCATTTCAGCTTATCTTGGTTACTCATAAAATAAAAGCATTCTATATTATTAACTACCAAAAAGCAATTGCTGAAGTATATATTCTCAATTTAAAGTCTTTTCATACCTGTAAATGTATGTATATGTACATATAATTCCTTTTGATAGGCAAACACTTAACTTACAAGTGCAATCCTATATTCACAGTTGTTTAATGTAAAACCAGGATAGAATTAATTACTGATTCAGTGTATGGTTTTTCTTCAAGTTTCTTTCAAGTTCAAACATTACTATAGGTTAAGAATCATACCAATGGTTCAAATTAATTTATTTTCCTTTGCATTAATATATGCTGGCTTGGTTGTCTGTATTTCCCTTAAATATATCATTTTGTTGGGGCACCTGGGTGGCTCAGTAGGTTAAAGCCTCTGCCTTCAGCTCAGGTCATGATCCCGGGGTCCTGGGATCAGCTCCGCATCGGGCTCTCTGCTCAGCGGGAAGCCTGCTTCCTCCTCTCTCTCTGGCTGCCTCTCTGCCTACTTGTGATCTCTGTCTGTCAAATAAATAAATAAAAAATCTTTAAATGTATATATGTATATATATATACACACACACATATATATATATATATAATTTTGTTAATTATGTTGAAATTCATAACAGTTGCTGGAAATTAAAATCATATGAATGATTTCCGAATTATCATGTAAGTCCCTACTTCATATGCCTGAGCTTATTTAATCATCAAAACAACTACATAGGGTAAGTTTTTTTAACTCTCTCTGAAACAAATGAAAAAAATAGAGATTAAAAAGTGGTTAGATAAAATCTCCCTTTTACAAAGCTACTAGGTGAAAAGGCAGAATGTGATTCAGACTCAGGCTTGTTGAAGAGATGAGACAGCACGTATATTAAACAACATAATATTCTGCATCCAAATTTTCAATTCAATGAATTTATAATCTCCTAGAATAAAACTGTTTATTTATTTTTTTAAAAAGATCTTATTTATTTATTTGACAGAGAGAGAGTGACAGCCAGAGAGGGAACACAAGCAGGGGGAGTGGGTGAGGAAGAAGCAGGTTCCCCCCGAGAAGGGAGCTCAGTGTGGGACTTGGTCCCAAGACATTGGAATCCTGATCTGAGCCAAAGGCAAACACTTAAGAACTAAGTCACCCAGGTGCCCCATTAAAACTGTTTAATTTTTACATGTTACAAGCAATAGATTCTGTGTGTCTTCTCCATTCTCAGGATGTAAGCATATACAAGTACAAGAATACTGGTATGCTGATTGATGTTAAAAGGGCTAAGAGCTCTAAACTCCTTTAAACTCATTTAGTGGCATGATATTTATGTAGTTTTTAAAATTCTTTATTTATTTTTTAGTTTTTAAAATTCTTTAATTCAATTTATTTCAACAACAGTTCTGGAAAGGAGATAAAATATTCACTAGCTACATGAGCAATCTTTTACCATTTCATATATTAAACATTAATACAAATTTTAAATTGTCACATGGAATTGAAGCATCTTAAATTCTTTTGCTTCATGCTCACAATCCCTGTGTGTATTTCAAAACTACTGAAGTACTGTAGGATTGGAAACATGATATATACTCAAAGTGAACTTGAATTATTCTAAATTATTATACACTCTTTAAATAAATGCCTGTAGTTGATTCTTGATATATTGGAGATGACTACATAAATGAGAATTCTATAAATTAACTTCCTTCTAGAATGCAAAATGTATTAAAAAGTAAAGAACTTTATTAATTTGAGGTTACATGTATATTGCTAAAACTCAACATTAGCCACAGCAATTAATTAAGGCTTAAATATTAGAAAAAATTCATATGGAGGAAAATTCTATCATCAATTTGTTTAGGATTGCTAGCATAATGTGATAATAAAAAGCAGATAAATATTTAGTTGGTTTTACTATTATTTTAAAATGATCTACAGATTCTTTTTTTTTAAAGATTTTACTTATTTGTTTGACAGAGAGAGAGATCACAAGTGCGAAGAGAGGCAGGCAGAGAGAGAGAGAGGGAAGCAGGCTCCCTGCTGAGCAGAGAGCCTGCTGTGGGGCTCGATCCCAGGACCCTGAGATCATGACATTAGCTGAAGGCAGAGGCTTAACCCACTGAGCCACCCAGGTGCCCCTGATTTACAGATTCTGTACCCACTTACTGTCTGCACTTGGGGAAATAGCTCCCATCATTCAACTCTCGGTAGGCAAGTACTTGCAACTAAATGAAATTATTCAAAAGAATTTAATTACTATCTATGTGTCAGGCAATAATATGAAATCTGGAAACATGCTGGTAGACATAGTTCCTGAGAGGGACTTTTTTCAGAAGTGCTTTTTAAATTTATATCTGAATGATTGAAATTTATGGTTCATGGAAGGACAGAGGAAAGAGTAGTTACAGATAGAGTAACATGTTCAAAAGCTCTGAGTTTGGGTATCTAGAAAAAAAATATTAGTGGCCATGATAAAGTATTTACATTTTGTTTTAAAATATAAAGAGAAAATATTTTTTAAATTTTTAAGTATTTTATTTGTTTATTTGAGAGATTAAGAAAGGGAGAGAGGACAGAGGGAGAAGCATACTCTCTACTAAGAAAAGAGCCCAATGTGGGGCTCAGTACCAGGACCCCAAGTTCATGACCTGAACTGAAGGCAGATGTTTAATCAACTGAACCACCCAGGTGACCCCATTTTTTTTTTAAAGATTTTATTTATTTGAGAGAGAAAGAGAAAGGGAGGCAAAACACAGAGGGAGATGTGGACTCCCACTGAGCAGAGAGCTTTATTTATTTATTTTATTTTAGAAAGAATAAGACCCTAATATTATTTATTTTTTTTAGCCTATTTGGAGAAGGAAATTGTGTGGAACAAGTGACTCGGCATATTTGAGGAGCCAGGCCTTAGATTTATTTCTTAAATATACTTTCAATGTATCATGCATGAAATGCAAACAGGACAATTAAATAGGAGAATAAAACAATCATAAGTATTTAGCAAAAAAACTTTTAAAAAATCTGAGTGACATCTAAGGGTTTTGAGGTTAATAATAGCAACAAATGTCTTAAAACTAAATGTTTTTAACATTTTACTTTATCAAAAGCCTTTATATATCAACTTATTTAACTTAATATTTAATATTTATTGTTTATTGGAAAGAGCTGCTGCTTTTTAAAATTATTAATGCAATTACATAATAGTAAACATTCTTACTCATTTCAAGTAGATTTTTTAAAGCAAGAACTAAAAAAAATAATAACAAATAATGACTAAAGGCTTAGTTCTAAGAAACAGGTACTGTATGAACTTCTTTGAGTAAAAGATTTACTATATTAATAAAATATTAAATGAAGTTAAATCTGTGGAAATGATACTATTTTATATGTTTTTGATACTGGTTGAAAATTAGTGATTTGGTGACTATTATAGGTTAAGATTAAATACTGCAAAATAATTGCATAAGTGTATCTAGACATTCACAGTGAATTGATGACAAGAAGTACAAAAGGAGATGTAATTGTCCCTGTATCTGCCTTTATACATACTTTACATGTATTGAAGGCAATATAATGTAATTATCTTTTCAATATAATGATATAACTAAACATAAAAACGTAGTCTAGCAAAATAGTTGTTTAATCTTCTTAATTACATTTACTTATATTGTATTTCACTAATGTATAAACAAAAGTAAGGGAAGATACATATTTTTAGAGCTTATAATAAAAAGAATGGAGAAAGACTTTTGGGTTAAAAGAACAACTTTCCAAGCAGAGAAGATTGTCATTATTACCTTCTTCCTTAAGAGGAGGGTCATTAAACAGTTGTTACTCAGAACCATGACAGCTTAACCTATTTCACAGCTAGGACTTGAGAAATCAGAGTAATATTAAAAACAAACAAACAAACAAACCAACAACAACAAAAAAACAGAAACAAAACAAAACAACAAAAATCCCCACAGAAAACAGTAAAAGTCTTAAAGGACTAACCATACATGTCAAAAAGATTCAGAAAGTGCAAACAATTTATAAAACTGGAACAACTGAAATGATGCCATAGCTGGACTTGAGTAATGTTCATATACCTCTTACTCCATATCTATAGGAGGAAAAGAACGTAGGTTCCTCATTAGTACATGATTACCACCAAGTCTGGTCTGAGTCATTCTGTTGACTAACATGGGTCTTTATAGTCTTTAAAGGGAAAAAGATACAGCTTGTGTCAGGAATAAAAACTTTTTCCCGTTACTTTTGAAAATAAATTGTTATGTGTCAGAATGGTGGTGGGGTAGGCGGAGAATCACATTTTCCTATCTGAATATGTTAAGTGGACACAAGCCACTCTCTATGTGAAATACTTTTTCTCTATAATCTATTGTGCCCAAACACACTTTTCCTCTTCTCATCTGTAAGAATAAAACTTGGGGGAAATAGACATAATTTTAAAAAATGAAAATACAAGAAGAATATAGACTAATTAGTGGGGTAAATCACAGACCCACTTTTACTGAACATCAAATACTTGATTTTCATAATTATTCATAATCTAAGATGGTGCATAAAATTAACCACTTGAAAAGGTATGTGTTAAATTGGCTGCCCTTATATTAGAAGGGAAAGGAGAAAGGAAACTAGTCCTATGTGACATTGAAATGCAAGGACTTTCCTTGACTTTATAAGCACACATCACTTTTAGGTAAAATACAATCAGAAGATTTATATTAAAAGTGTGCATAGCAGTATTCTAGAAAATGATAAATTTTGGTTAAAGATTTTTCTAATACTAGACTGTTATAAATCATGTTCAATAATATTGGCAAGAATATCTCAGGATATCAAACTCCCTTGCTAAAGATACTACAGAAGAAATTATGTTGGTTTCAAAAGAGAGAAACTTAAATGATTTGAACAAAGATTGATTTGTGTTGCATAAATTAACTTATTAATCCATGAAGGTGAATTTTGCTTTAAAGAAAAAAATGCAAATCTTGAATATTCTCTGTACTACCCCGGAGATAAGTTCCATATTTCTGAATTACCCTTTGAAAATTAAGTTTGTTTCAATCATCTATCCATCCATTTATTTATTCACATATTTATTCAATCTGCAAATATTAATTTTTAAATTCCTTCATGGATGAATAAAGAAGAAATTGAAATATAATATACTCATGTTCTCTCCTTTTAATTTCTATATAACTTCACCAATACACTTGAATGTAGATAAGGCAATCAGTTAAGGACCTGTGGAATGTTTTAATTGCAAATTATGGAATCATTAAAAAAACAAAAATATATTTCTTCACTTGGAATTTGGAGAAAAATCATGAAGGAATATAGGTGGGAGTTAAAAAAAAAAAAAAGTAATGAAGCACTAAAAGTTCAAGACCAGTTCAGTAGATATGGAGTCCTGAGTAGTAACTTGTATTACCAGGTGAAAAATGATCTCTATCCAAGTAATAAAATTTCACTCTGTGATTAAGCCACAGACATTATAGTTAGAAAGTTTTATATCATATATATATATATATACATATATATAATCTTACCACATTATTTGAAAATTCACTAGATATTTTCATGAGCAATAAGAAGGAAATGTTCTGAAAAGCATATTGCTGGTACCACACCTCAAAATGAATTTCTCTTGTATAAATCAGTGATTCTCAATCATGCAAGATTTTAACATACACGTGCTCAACTCTGAAATATTTATAATTTTGAAACTCATCTATTAATTAGAATTCATTTCCAAATAAAAGATTTTATAATAGCCTTGGAAACACAAAGTTAACCATTCAGTTAAAGTCAGGTAAGCATAGCTTCACATGGAAGATTATAGTACTTTATCCATTCATGTATTTATAAATATTTATTGAGCTCTTTCCATGTGCTAATCAAAGTGCTAGAAGATCTAAGGATACAGTAGTAAGCAGGATGTGGTTCCTGATCACATAGAGCTTAGGGTTGCTTTTTAGAAACAATTACACAGGCATTTAGCATTCAGTAAGATGGAAAAAATGTACAGTTACTTTGGGGAGGATATAAAATTTCATAATAATATCTAGGATTAAATTTTAACATGAAGTGGGAGTAAATCATAGGAAGAATACATCAGGTGGAAGAAGAAAGTGTAAAGGATAGCAACAGACAGATGACAGCACTTAATGGAAGTGATGTAAGATTTTAAACAGAGTCTTAACATGATGGGATTTAAATTTTAGAAAAATCACTCTGAATTCAGTCCCAGTTTGGGAAATAGATTAGGGTAAGAGAAGACTAAGTGTTGATATACCAGTTGAGAGGCGTTTTGGGTAATCCAGGAGAAAACATTTGGTGACCTGTACAAAATTTTGTTTTAGCAAAAATGGACTTATTATATGAATCATAAGGTACAAAAGGTGTAAGACTTTAAAGCTATCAAATTTCAGCACATGGACCTGGACTGAACAAAGGGAATTAAGAAAAATGAGAAGTTAAACATGACACTCATATTTCTGTCTTTGTAATACAGTGTATGATTGACTTTCTTTGAAATAAGGCACACTGAGGGAATTCAGATTTATATATATACCAAATAGGACCCTTTTCAAATTTTTCAGATGAAAATGTCAAGTAGGGTGTCAAATATATGTAATCAGATGATGGTAACTTCTTTTTTCTTTATTCCTCTCTGCTCACTAATATTTATGTTTTAATTTCATCCCTGGGTAGATGGCCAAACTATATTTCCTACATTCTTGTGGTTAAAATGGGAAAGTAGTAAGATTTTGCTACTTCTTTCATTGATATGTGGAATGTAATTCTTCTATCAAACAAGAGTTAGTGGGACGCCTGGGTGGCTCAGTTGGTTGGACGACTGCCTTCGGCTTAGGTCATGATCCCGGAGACCTGGGATCGAGTCCCGCATCAGGCTCCCAGCTCCACGGGGAGTCTGCTTCTCCCTCAGACCTTCTCCTCGCTCATGCTCTCTCACTGCCTCTCTCTCAAATAAAGAAATAAAATCTTAAAAAAAAAACAACAAAACAAGAGTTAGTGTTAATGAATTGCTTGACAAATAGAATGTGGCAGAAATGATTCCATGAAATATTTGACTAGATCGACTGTGGCCTTGCAACTTCTGCTTCGGTCTCTAGACACATTTTTCTTGGAAACCAGATTCCATCCTCTGAAAAATTCTAAGCAGCTCCACAGGGAGGACCAAATGGAGAAGAAATGAGGTCCCTGTCCAACAGTGCAGCTGATTCACCAGGACATGGCCAGTACCGATTTACCAGCTATATGGATGAGCTATCACGGATGTGGATTGCCTTACCTCTGCCAATATTGTGGGGAGCAATAAGAGAAAGAGAGCTGAGCCCTCTGAATTCTTGACCCATAAAATTGTCAGTGAAACAAAATTTTTTTCAATCATGAATTTCAGGGTAGTTTATTACAAGCAAGAGAAAATGAGAATCATGCCCCTGAGGTTAGCTGTGAATTTCTGGCTTAGTTCTGGTTAATGATGTTAATATGCTACTTTTGTGATTAGATCATAAAACGTAAATCTCTCAACCATCCCAATATGTTCCCTTCCGTTATCTTAGCAGAGAAGACTTCAAATAGAAGCAGTCTGAATCCTATATGACTATACTGGGCAGAACTCTTCCCACCAATTAGGCCAACTTGGACTTTGATATGAGCAAAGAATAAATTTTTATCTTGTTATACTACTTAAATTTGGAGAGAAATTGTTTTAGCCCTAATTCCTTTCTGTATAGTAGAGAAATTGTGTTTTAAATGAGATTATGCCTTTCAAAAATGGAAAGGGACCAAAGGAAGGAGAAAAGGAAGCAACAAGGAAAGAAGGAGGAAAGGAAGGAAGAAAGGAAGGAAGAGAAGGAAGGAATAGGTACTTATTATTTCATAGTTAAATATTTGTCAACACTGTTCTATGGTAACTTTTGGGGGGATAAAAAGAGTCAGATAATTGTGATAATTATTTACTATTAGCCATATAAAACAGAAATGATGACTATACAAGGAGAATATCTTTTTTTCCAAGAGACAGTTGTTAACCCAGGAGTAAGTTCAGATACTGACATATATCCTGAAACAAATCATTTCTTTCCTTCCAGAGTTATTCCTGACTTTCCCTGAAAGCTTTCTCTTCTCTATAGACAAGCATTTAAATCTTCTTTTCTACAGAACCTATCATCAAGTGAAACAGTATATAAATTACCCATTTATTTATTGTTATGTGTCTTCCTTGCTAGCTAGAATTTAAACAGTTTTCTAGAATAAGTTACTCCTGGCAATCCTTAAGAACATTTCCTTCTCTACAGAGAAATATTTTCCCCACAGAATTTATCACCATATGAGATCATACATACTCTACATATCCATTTATTATTGTTTGTCTTAACTTCCTAGAATTTAAGGCCCTTCTGGGCATATATTTTTTTCTTTACAATCTCTGTCTAGTCCTAAGCACCCATTTAGAGTGTTGCTACTTTGACTTGCCCGGGGTCAACATCCCCTTATTATTCTCTGTACGAAAGTGTGTGGCAAGGACCAAATGTTCATCTTAGCCACCAGCTGCAAAAAAGCTGTTTGAGAACAAAACTAACATGTGGGAAAACTCAGATATGAGAGAGAATGAATAAGAAGCATTTCTAGAAATAGTGGAAAGAGCAGAAACCATGCAACTTCCTGCCATCCAATTAAGAAAGCAAATACAATTGATTTTTTTTTCCCTGAAGTTAGTCATGAACTTTTGTACCTGAAGGAATCATGATTAGTAGAAAAATTATGAAGTATTGGAAGTATTTAAGTGAAAATACCTGAACTGAGTCAAGGTGGGAGCAGAGTGTAAGGATTATAACCCAATCCTTAGCTTGCCAAACTGTTTTTTGGAATAACAAACATCATGTTAAGTGGGATATTTTTTTTAGATATGCAGATGAGCATGTTGAAACTAGAATTAAGGGAGAATTGATAGAAATTATAAGGATATTGGATTTTGTTGACTACTTTTTTTTTTAAAGATTTTATTTATTTACTTGACAGACAGAGATCATAAGTAGGCAGAGAGGCAGGCAGAGAGAGAGGAGGAAGCAGGCTCCCCGCTGAGCAGAGAGCCCAATGCGGGGCTTGGTCCCAGGACCCTGGGATCATGACCTGAGCCAAAGGCAGAGGCTTTAACCCACTGAGCCAGCCAGTTGCCCATGTTGACTACTTCTTGCCTCCACTTTATAAACATATAAATTTCAGTCCAAATAGTATATTGGGCTCCCAGCTTGGTGGGGAGTTTGCCTCTACCTCTCCTCTGCTGTTACCGCTGCTCCTGCTCTCTCACTCTATCAAATAAAAAAAAAAAAAAGTGCAGTCTTTCTAGTCTAGGTCTTTTTGGTAGGACACTGCACAGCTGGAAGGATTAATCACATGCTTTAGAAGTTTGTAATAACCACATTCTCTGCTCAAATATAAATTTAGCAAAAACAGAGGCGGTGGCGGGGGGAAGGGCAAGAGCTCTAGCTGGAGAAGAAACTAGACCACAAAAACCATCTTCCTGGTGAAGTTGGTAATCACCCCCCCCCCCCCACCAGTGAAGCAGGCCAGGGTGACAGGCTCTGCTCCACCATTATAGCCTATCCCATTCTTCCTCAAGGCAGAAGCTAAATAGAGATTACTCAGCCCTGAAGCCTGCCACCCAGACCTAGCATCTTCAAGTGCAAGGTCTACTTTCAAGAGCCATATTGTATTAAAAAAAAAAAAGTTTGGGGCTCCTAATTCAAAGAAGTGCTAGTACATTACTGTTTAGCTTGAAAGAGATGCATGGTCAGCTAGACCCCTAAACTGATGAATTAAAGTTGACCTTTGCAAGTATCTGAGACAATTCACGTGCTAAAGAAAAAGCCTCTTCAAGAGCCATATCACAATTGGTCTTGGACAAAAATATCCTCCCAGGATTGAGCTGAGAGCAGGCAGATTGGTTTACCACTTATGTCATTGCACTATTATTGTTAGGATTCCTTGATTTATTTTTCTTGGTGGAGAGGCAAATGGAGTATATCGATTTTATTTCTCAATCTATAAAAATGTATGTGGTAGTTTTCAAGTAATTATATTCCTTTTGGATTATGGTAGGTGATGGTTGTAAAATTTACCAATTAATGTTAGCAGAATTAAAATATATAAACAGGAAAGCATGGACATAAAGGGACCAATAGAGAGTTAATTATCACAGTACTGGTAGATGTTGGTGACTTGAATAGATGTGATAATGTTAAAGCTGGTGGGGTGAACTCATAGCTGGGTACACTTTATAAACAGAATTAAAGAATTTGTTGATGACTTGGGTATACTGTGTCAGAGAAATCAAAGATGTTTCCAACATATTTTGTCTGAGCAATTGTGAGAGGAAGACTTACTGAAATAAACAACACTGGGATAGGAGAAAGTTTGGAACAGCTGAAATTATGAGTTCTGCTTTTCATTTGTTGACTTTGAGATGTTTAAGATATCCAAGTCATGTTGCTGAGTAGGCAGTCAGATACACAAGTAAGAGCTCAGAAGAAAGGACAGAACTATGATAGAAAATTTAGAGTCATCAGTATAAAAATTATATTTAAATCATTGGATTACTTACAGAAAGAATATATTTAGAAAAGGCATGAATGTTGAGAATCAAGCTGATGATATATAGATTATGTTGAGGAAATAGGACTAAAAACTGGGTTTGGGAAGATGGAGGTCATCATTGACCTTGAAAAAAATACTTAATAGGAAGAAAGCTTAACCTTTAAGAGGTCAGAGTTGTTTGATTTATTGTTAAGGTTTTAAAAATAACAAATTATAATGGAAAATCATATGCTTGTGCATAATGTCTTCAGATTAAATAAAAATGACATTATATTATCTAAATATCGTTTAGTATAATCACTATACTTTCTTTTGTTCTTTCATTCATTAATATTTATAAAGCTGTTTATTATGGGGTTAAGCCAAAGGTCGGTGATAAAAAATTAAATGGTAATCATGTTATAGGCTTTCATATATTTTTTGTATTTATTTACTCATTCTTAAATTTAAGAAACTATCAACTTATGGAAATGTATTAAATAAAATTGTATAAACACAGTCATGTGTCTGTTATATGAATGTCTTAGAGATGCACAAGAAAGTAAACATTTATATTTTAGTCTTTGTACTCACAGCTCCAATATCATCCTTAAAACATCTGGCATAACTTTAGATTAAAAACTTTTTGACATCTGTACTGTAATTATAAAACTATCAGTGTACAGGTGCATGTTATCTGTTTCAGGAATCTACATATTACATGGAGATTTGAATTTAATATTCAAAAGCTATATAAGTTTACATTTTTTTTCATTTATATTATGGCTTAAAGGATAAATTCACATAAACATCAAATTGAATAATTTCAATTTTCCAGTTCACATTTTCAGGATGACGTAAATTTACTAAGATTTCCTTAAATTACAGTTATGGGGAGATGAGCAGAACTATTTTCCCCACAGAACTTTATTATTGACAAATAATGACTGATATATGCAAAGTAAATTTGTTTTTCACATTTTAATTAAGTAATATTTCAAAATTGTGAGTATGGAAATTTTATTTCTTGTATTCAATATACTTTCTCTGAAACACTCTTTCTTGCCACCTCTGGAAAGGCAGTCTTCTACTGTTTATCTCTTTTTTAGTTTTCTGTTTTTATAAATCAGCGAAAGGGAAGTAAATGTTGGATATAAAATGACTGGTTGATTTGTAATTTTGGGAAAAAAATAAATGTACTTATTTTAAGGCTTACAATTTCCCATATTAGTTTTTGATGGATGATGTACTGTTAAGCTTTCCAAAGTATATGTGCCAATCAAACTCATTCCTGACTTGTAATATATATTGCCAGGGCCTGGGCTGCCAATCAAATTAAACTGCTGCAAATAAAGAGGGTTGTCTCTTCCTTGTAAGATAATTATTCAGAATGTTCTCTCAATATACTATTCCATATTTTTATCATTTACTACTTTACCAGTGAATATAATAGGCACTTGAAGACTGAATAATACCAATGTAAATTTAAATTTTATCTGTAGAGAGGTGAAATTGTTAAAATATTTATTTCCTATCAAACGCCTATTCCAACTATTTTCACCAAAACACAATAATTAAATTCTCTCACAACCAAATATTTACTGGACTAGATGTGATAGGTCAGAGGTCACCATTGCCTTCTAGTCCACTATTGCTCAAGTGTTATTTTCACTCTTATAGAGACTTCCGGGTTCTGTCACTGTGCAGAGTATGGCTTATAGTATTTAGACAGTTTGTTTTACTGAAGATTCATTTGCCATTACTTTAGCCTTTATGAGAGAATAAATTGATGTCATATTTGTGACAGGAAGAAAGTGACAGGTCATTGTTATGGATTACTTAATAATCATTGGTAAGTAGAAAACAAATACAAATGATAGAAATTGTAATTTGTGTCTACACATGACATATAAATGTTACTGGAGGTGGTCTTATGAATCTCTTGAAAAATACATTAATCTCATTTTGTTATTGCTCATTTGTAAGAGTCTCCAATGTAGTTTAAAAAATAAAGTGTGGCTTGCGGTGCTTTTGAGCCAAGAAGAATTAATATTTTATTCTTATTCCTTTATGAGAAAAGAAAATAATTAAACAACATTTCCTCTGCAAAATTGCAATAATTCTGTGTGATATGAAGCACACTAGATTGAAATGATATTACTGCATTAAATGGATGTCCAAAAAGTCAAACAAAAATACACAGTATTTTATCAAAAGCAATTAATCTTTTTTCATCCAGAGTATGACATTTCACTATGTAATTGCACAGGAAATTAAACTCTTTTCATAGATTTAATAATGGATGAGATATGGGTTTTGAAATAATTGTTTTTATTGGGTTTTGTCATCCTAAGACATGATATGCAAGCTGTGACTCACAACTTGCACCTCTAAAATGGATTAGAGAAAAACAATAAGGGGCTCATTCAGAGCCTACCAGGACACAAGCAGTGCCAAAAATTCAAGCAAATCTCTGACATTTGTATTTTTACTTTCCCATCAGTTTCTCTGCCCAGCACACTTTGTTATGCTGCACTAATATCACTAGAGCAAGTTTCCACCTTGAGCATCCTTTATAAACATGAACTCCATATATTACAGCTATTGCTTTCTACATACATTTCTATGTACTGTTTGAGTGTTTAAATGTATATAAAAATTGGATTTCAATGTTGGAATGATGAAATATAAAACAGTATTAAAATTTAATTAAATATAAAATTGTGTTTTTATAAATGAGTACAAGTGCCAAGGATTTACACATTTTATATCCTAAAGGCTAAAAATCATAGACCAATACATAGTTAACCAGCTAGCTGGATGTAGATACGCAGGCATTTCATATGTTTATGTGTGTGTATCTGTGGCGGGGTGCGTATATAAACTGAAAAGCACAGAATCCGTTTTTTAAAAAATTCATTTTGAAATAAATACCTGTTTTCTTTTTCATTCCCCCTTTACTAATTTTTGTTTGTCAATCTGATATATGGGAAGTATTTATAAACCAATATTTGGGAGGAAAGAATTGCAGTGCAATTTTCAGAAAAAAATCAAAATTTACCAAAATGGTGAGAGAGAATACATAGCACTATTCAGTTTCAAAGCTGAATACTCAGCTTAAACTCACAATTTTGCTAATAAAAAAATAAAGATTGCTTGTAAGTTCAATTTGGTTGAAATACTATAGTATTTAAGATAAAAAAAACTTAAAATTATGTATTCCAACTGTAACAGTTCTTTTATATGTAGCAGCTGTTCAATTACTATTTCTGAATCACACTGAAGTCAAGATAATTTTCCTTAGAAAATGAGTTTATATATTTTCTACCAATAATATTGGAATCCGTACTTAATTTGGGAACTTCTCAGGTGCAAGGTAGAAAACAATAAAGGATTTTTCTCTGGAGTATATCTGGAAAGAAAATACATCTATTTACTAGGGAAATATGCTGTCCTGTTGCCCATGTGTGCAATAAAAGAGCCAAAATATTATTTTTTTCTGCTCCCAATAAATGGCACAGCTGCATTCCATGGTATGTTTTTAAAGTTCTCCATATTCTTATATGGAATTGGTGTTCAGAAGATGCAGTATGCAGAAATTTATGTAGCTATTAATTCCAAAAGAGAGATGGACAGTATTATAATTTTCAGAAAGAAGAGGAGATCGATCGGAGGAAGAGGAAGAAGTGGAGGAGCAGGAGGTAATAAGAGGAAGAGAGTAAGAAGAATGGATGAAAAAGGAGAAGAAAGAAGAGGAGGAGAAGAAAAGGAAGGGAAGAAAAAGGAAGAGGATGACAGGAAGCAGGCAGAAGCAGATGGTGGGAGAGGGGGAAGGAGGGAGAGACTTGCAAAGGTAGATGAAAGCCAGGTCACTTATAAAATGATACACTGTTATATTAGCTCAGAACCCAATGAAAGTCAATTGAGAAGATACTGGAGAAAAGAAAGAAAGAAAGAAAGAGAGAGGAAAGAAAGAAAGAAAGAAAGAAAGAAAGAAAGAAAGAAAGAAAGAAAGAAAGATGGAAGAAATGCTGAACATGACTTGTTTAAAACTCTTGTTAATCAAATTATTTTACACAAGAAAAGGCAATGCAACATCATGACTAAAACTAAGGCCTTTGGGGTTTTAGTTCTACTGGCCAGTATTTAGATCTTTTGTAATTCAACTTCTCTATCTGAATAATTGGAATAATAGCATTTGCTTCATGGTTTCTGTGGGGAGAAAAATAATAAAAGTTACTATTTAGCATGGCACTCAGTACAGAGTAAGTACCTAGATAAAAAGAGGAAGAAAAAACAGCAAGGAAATATCTATAAATATCTGTGTATTAAAAGAGATACAATATAGTAGGGGGAAAAAAAGTAACTGGAAGTTGAAAATACTGATTTTAGCACACACTGTGGTACAATCTCAATGTTCTCATTAAGTTATTCACTGAGTCATTTCAGAAATCAGTTTCCAAGTGTGTAAAGGTATGGGATTATATTATAATCTAAAACCATTTTATTAATTTTCATTTCATAATTAGGCATATTTATCACCAGTATAAAAATAAATAAATGTATTACTGATAGTACTTGTGCTATTCTTTCTATGTTAAAATTAATTTAATGATTATTAATTCATATTATATCCTATTGTTTTTGTCATCCTGAATTTATAATTTTATTCTGTTATGTATTTAATCAGATAAACTCCAAAGCCAGATTCATATTAATACCTGTCTTTGAGCTTATTATGTATTCTTAGGCAAATTATTTAACTTTCTATGCCTCAATTTATTTCTAAAATGATGATAAAGTAATATCTCCCTCATGGAATTTAAAAATTAATGTATTGGAATTAGAACAGTGATTGTCATATAGTAACCACTTGATAAACATTCACTTTTATACTTGGTTGTTATTGCTGCTGCTGAAGTCATTGGTAAAGGTGATGAAAATATTCATTAGGTAGAATTAGAAAAGGTAGCATTTTTAAATATTCCTCAAAGTTTAAGAAAGCTTATTTTGTGATTCTGAGGCAATGTTTAGAAAGGAGAGTGCCAAGGATGCAGTTAAGATGTATGGTAATAAAAGGCACAAAGGCTTTGGAACTGGTTCCATCTGGGTTTCAGCTATGACTCTACCAGTCCCAAATATGTGATTCTATGATTTTGCTTAACTTTTCTGAATCCAATATTCTAATCATGTAAAATGAACACAGTCTTATCTCATATTTTTGTGACATTTAAAGGAGATAACATATCTAAAATGTCTAACATTTAAATAATTGATCATTTCCATTTCTATTCTCAAAAAGTCATTTCTTTCTGATACACTCAAAGAGTCTCAAAACATCACATATTCTGAATCTCACCTAAGCTTAGTCAGATAACCTTACATCTCACTTTCCACAAGTGATTCGAGTTTCTTGTAGTTAGTTTTAGTAGTCCTGATATTTTCAAATGCCTTAATTCATTGTGTGCTTAGTCATAAATCTTAAAGTTTAACCAGACACTTTGTTCTTTCAAATTGCTAAGAAAGTATAAATGAAAACAATACTTTATTCTCTTTGATTTCCATTATGTATTTTCAATTATAAATATCAGAATGTCTAAAGTTGTCACATTTAGGTAACCTCACATATATCAAAAAAGTTTAAGATGAATTATTTGATATCCAGAACACACTGGTATTAGAAAAATATAACTCATTTTCTGGATGAAATAGAAAATACAATACTCTTAAAGGCATACAATTTGAATTTGAGAAAAAGGCTGATTCAATATGATATCACTAGAAAATTACTAATTCTAGTGATTGAATCATATCTATTATTAGTATTGTTGTTGTTATCATTTTATCCAAAGCCAATGGAACACCAGTGTCCTTGGTTTTGCTGATGAAATCTGGGTTGTTTCCAGCAGGCTCCAGTACTACATAAATCACAGTGTATAGGAGAAGTTTACCTATACACACTAGTAAAATGTTTCTTTAAAATGAAGCATTTTCATTAAATTTTTCTTTTATAAATTTGATATAATGCTCTTATGTCAAGAGGTAATGAAAATATATATAAATGCCAAAAATGCATAATGTATATGTCATAAAAGGAAATTTTTATTTTATGGATGTGCTACTTGAATATTCTAGTTTTATTTTTATAGCAAATTAGAATTATATTTATTGGGACACCCAGGTGGCTCAGTAGGCTAAGCCTATGGCTTTGGCTATGATAATAAATCTCAGGGTCCTGGGGTCTGCCTGGATAGGGCTCCTTGCTCAGCTGGAGTCTGTTTCTCCTTCTCCCTCTGCCCCACTCCCCACTCATGCATGCTCTCTTTCTCTCTCTCAAATACACAAAATCTTTAAAAGAGTTATAGAATTATATTTATTACTTAATTGATTAGAAATAAATAGTGTTTTAGCATTATTTTATAAAATTTAGTCTAATAAAATGACATTTTCCAAAATAGAATGTAAATTAAGGTACATCTATATAAATATGTTCATATTATTCTATGAAATCAAATATAACAAATGTTGACAATATTTAATCCCAAGGTTTTACTCAACATTAATCTTTGGAAGTTCTGCTCAATCATCTTACCACTTTAAATTTTGACATGAATGTATTTGTCTTTGCCAGAAGCTAATTATAAAGAATATTATTGACAAATATATTTAGTAAGAAAAGTGATGATAGTTGGAAGAAATGCAAGCAGTTATTCTATAATTCCTTATTGACTATACAACATTTATAAGTAAGTCATAACATGGATTTTAAAAGTTATGAAACTAAACTTCCAACTATGGAATGATTTATGTGGTTTGGGTAGCCACCCGATTGATGGTCACAGTTTTCATTCATAAAATGTTAATACTTATATTAATTCAGATGGGTTATAAAACAGAAACATTAAGTCAAACAGTGTGCAAACCAAAATAGAGACCTACACAGAAATGTATGCACATGAGTGTGATATTTGATGCATAAATTCTACAAAACCTAAGTTGATAATAATTTTAAATCTGTATTTGGAAATATACTTAATCACAAACTTTGCATACTACAGAATTTTCATACATCTTAAAGGATCAGTCAGCAATAAAATAATGCCTTCTAATTGATTTTATAAAAATATTTCCCCTTAGGATAGAATTTGATCTTGACATTCTTAATAGTAATATAGAAACTAAAATTGTAGATTTTTATTGCTAAAGAAGTAGTGATTGAGAAAAAGATGTGTGTCTTTAAAACTTGGAGATGTCTTATTTACTCACTTATGGTATACAAATTTTTATTAATAAAATGGATTTTGAAAACTACCTCGTATGATTTTGTCTCAATTTCAGAAATAGATGTTATTTAAATGCTTTTATTTCACTAACATCTCAAGCAAAATGATCTCATAAACAATCAAAAACATTTCATTAAAATTTAAAAGAAGCTGTTTCATTGTTATGGCTGACAATCTAATAAACTAATAAACATCATTAGTTTCAGATGTAGTGTTCAGTAATTCATCAGTTGCATACAACATCCAGTGCTCATCACATTACATGCCCTCCTTAATGCTCATCACCCAGTTACCCCACCCCAATTCACCTCCTCTTTAGCAACCCTCAGTTTATTTACCATAGTTAAGACTCTTTCATGGTTTGTCTCCCTGTCTGATAATTTCCCATTCAGTGTTCTCTCCCTTCTCCTATGATCCCCTTCACTGTTTCTTATATTCCACATATGAGTGAAACCATGTGATAATTGTCTTTCTCTGATTGACTTATTTCACTCAGCATAATACCCTCAAGTTACATCTACATTGATGTAAATGGTAAGCGTTCATCCTTTCTGATCAGAGCTGAAATTCCTATGAGCTATATTTATGCTCAACCTATTAATTAATTTATTTAACTTTGATAGTAAGGGAATTTTTACAGAACAAAAGATTCCTCTCTTAACAAGAGGGAAAAACATTTCAGGTATTTGGAAATCAAAACAATTTTAACTCTTGAAAGGCAGAGAGAAAGTGAGAGAGAGGAACATTGAGCAATACAGAAATTACAACATTACTGTAATTTACACAAGGAACTATATAGATAATTTGTTTTGTTTGATTAACAATGACTGTAAAGGTCAAGCTTCTTCCTAGTTTATTACAGATAATTAATCTAGGATGCAATAAAACTGTCTCTGGTATTAGATACACAGATAGTTAAGAATTGAGATTTCCCAGGTGTTGAAGTCCAGATAGGGTAATATTATCTGAGTATGTATCAAAACAAAATATATTGGATTGCAATGTTGATTGAGATTCAGTAAGCATAGATGAAAATAAAAATGTTAGAAGGAAGGGGGCTTGTACTCATTATATACCAGGACGATACACTGATGTTAAAAAGGACAGAGGGCAATGGAAAAGGGAACTCTAGAAAAAGGAATTGTCAAAAGATGATATAGTTGAGTGAAAGTTTCTAGGAAGTGAATAGAACAAATCTTTTTGATGTTAAACAATAGAGTGAGAGATGGATTTAATAATAGTCACATTTAATATAAAATCAGGGAGGTTTTGGTGGGAGTCTGGAAAGAATAGATTACACCATATACTCAGGGTGAATATATTACAATGGAATGTGCTAAGAATGGTGAAAGGACAGCAGAACTGGAACTGTGTTAGAAATTAAAGTGAAGCCATCAGGCAAAGTGCGCATGGATTGGCAAGTTTCAAGAGACAGAGGGAAAGGAAGTATGTGCTTTGTTAGCCATGTAATAACACTTAGAACTTATATGATTATATTCATAGCCCAATGATTTGATAAAAAAAATTAAGAGCTATATAATAGAATATGATATTATATTTAATTAAAGACTCTATGATATACAAGTATTGTGCTAGTGTTGCTGTTTGAGTGTCAGTCAAGAGATAAACTAACTTGAGGATTTACCCTCCAAAGATTTCACAATAAAGGAAAATAACGTGAACTTCTGTGACTATTTGTCCCACAGGACCTTTATTAATCAACTGGAGTAATTATGGAGGAGAAACCACTGTCATATGGTAAACAGTGTCATAGTGTCATAGGTAAACAGTGGTAACTGGACTATATTTTGCCTAAGAATTAAGAAGAAAATAAATTTACAAAATATCCTTAAAGGTAAACACTTCTTATATTATTTAAACAATAATTTTCAAGGAATGTGGCCCTAAAAGGTAGAAAGTTTTTGATTATGTGGGATAATTTTTCTAAGATGTATTTATTTATAAGATTAGTTTAATAAGATGAAGCATGGTTCAGATCTACAGCTCTGAAGCAGGAAAAAGACTTGACACGTTCTGAGAAAAAAGCCACAGTGGATACAGAGAACAGAGGAGCATGGAGCAAAATAAAGTTATAGAAGTGGATTGACTCCAAAACATTTAAGGTCTTTCAGGCCACAATATCATCATATTTTTCTACTTAGAATGGAAAACCATTGGTAGGTTATAAGCAGGACAAGGTGTATGTAACTTTACATTTAAAAATGTGCTCTGGCTATAATAAGAAGTGTGGGTTATAGCAGGCAGGCAAGAAAGCAAAGAGACTAGGTAGGTTGATGTAATAATAGTTTATTTGAATTACGGAGATAATTTGGGCAAAAGGGTCAAAATAAACAATGGACACATTCGAAGTATACTTAGAGCCAACAAGCGTAAGTGATGTATTGGGAATAGAAGCTATAGAATATTTGTTGTGAGCAATTTAATATATGACGATGCCAATTACTGATATGGGGACAACTAAGGAGGAATACCTTGTTAGGGAAAATCAGGAGTTCTCTATGGATCTGTTAAACTTAAAGAGTCTTTTAAATGTTTGGATAAAGATGTCAAGTAGACAGTTAAGTATGTGAGTCTGGAATTCAGTGCCAAGGAGAGGTTTAGAAAATACCTTTCAATATTGGGGTTGGGGAGGGAGGATTAAAGAATATATGAAATGTATTATATATATAATTATATATAATACATTTCATATATTCTCTAAAATAAATAAATATATAAGAAATAAACTTTACTTGCAGAGGAAAAATTTGACAAGAAAAGAAGATAGAAGTTTTCATCTTACCCTTTTAAAAATGAAGAGGAAAATCAGTAACTAGAATAGCTGGAAATTACTTGAAAGAATGTATGTGTATATGTATACATATGTTTGGATATAAGCTAGAGTGACATTTGAGAAAGAGGTGGTAATTTATTATTATTGTAAAGTATATAATAATAGTGTTATTATTGTAAGTATGTACATAAAAATAAGAATTTTGAAATATTTTCATGTTATCTTCCCAACATTCAAATTTCTTTATGTAAGCACAGAACTCAATTGAATTTGTACAAATATCAATAAGCATTTATATATTTGTATGTAATAAATAAACTAAACAAAATGTTTAAATGTGTGTAAATATTGTGGTCTCTGTTGATGGCTTGCCATATCATATCTTACAGAGGACAGGTAAATATGGCATTTCATTGAATTTGTTTATTACTATTTTGATGTACAGTGTCAGTCCTAAAGAGGTTACGTATCTTTATAAATAATGCATTTTTCTTTTTCTGATTCTGAATTATTTTTTGGCTACAAGCATTGAAAACTTTAAAATATAATTAGTCTTCAGCAAAATAATACCCAGTTATCTAATGTTAGGTATGTAAAAATAATTTCAGTGGTATTAGCAAACCTTAATATAGACACCAACATCCTTTTTGTGATACCTCTCTAGATCGCCAATTAGCACATGTCTAGAAAAAAAGATAAAAAGTTTATCTTCAAAGAAAGGTCCAACCTGGAGTCAGAAGCCCTACTCCTCCCCAACCATGGCAACTTCGTGACCTCAGTTAGTGAGCCATAAAATAAGAAGACTTCAAAGAGCTGCAAAAGGTTTTGGTACAAAAGAGTGTTTTATAGATGTGAAGGGGAAAACAGCATGAGGAACTCTAGAGGTGAAGCTCACATTAGCTGTAGACTATGCCACAAAAGAAGAATTTAATCGATTAAGGATAAAGAGTAGAAGTGGAACAGTGAAAAGATTACCACATGCTGACTAAGAAAACTAGAGAGGAAAGCAAGATGAAAAATCTTGGGGAATGCTCTGCTGCTATTAGCTGAAAAAGTCAATGAGGGTTTTTAAATTTTTTTCCTCACTATCATTTATAATCAGAATCCAAAAATAAATAAAATGAAATAAAATAAAATAAAACAAATAAAAAAAAGAAAAAAGAAAAAGTATAACTGGCAAGATTGACAACCTTCTTAACCAAGAAGAGGGTATAATAAAATCATAAAAGTAAAGTGGTTTAGTTCTCTATTTCTTCCTCACTTTTAAAAATTTGTGTTATTTTAATTTTAATTCTGAGTGCTGAATCTTTTGGTGATAACTATCATGGCTGAGGACCTCAAATCTCTGGTTGAGCTGATAAGCAAGCATAATGAACAAAGTCAATTTTCTAAAGAAGTTAATACTATACTTTCTAAAAAAAAAGTCACTTGTCAAAATTTAATAAAGCAGATTAAACGCCACTTATATGACGTGAAAAAGTGAGGGGAAATATATAAAGGTAAACAAATTTAATAAATTAAGAACTTAATGTTTAGGGTCAAAAAATCATGAATAGATCAGTACAATTAAAAAATGGCAGATAGGACATAGAGAGATTAAAGGTAGATAAAAGCACATTTTAAATATCTTTAAAGGCAAGTATCTTAATATATAATAGCAAGATGATCATGGTCAGGTTCCTACGTATATTTGGTCTCTGATTTTGTTATTGATGACCATCTATATATATTTTTTGGATCACTCGTTTATGCATGCCTCTGGTTACTGTGGTCTTGATTTTTATAGCACTATAAAATGCTGACAACACTAGTGAATGGACTACATTTGAGAAGAGTGGTGATTAGGAAACCAAAGTCAAAGTAATAAGTTTAAGGTTAATAATAGTATTAATTTCTATATTCAACAATGAGCAAAACACTGGCTTATTGTGGGCATTATATAAATATTTTATTTATTTATTTTTAAAGATCTTTATTTATTTGATAGAGAGTGGGATAGAGAGAGAAAACACAAGCAGGCAGAGCAAGAGGCAGAAGGAGAGGGAGAAGCAGACTCCCCAATGAGTAGAGAGCCCAATGCAGGACTTGATCCCAGGACCCTGGGATCATGACCTGAGCCGAAGGCAGATGCCTAATCAACTGAGCCACTCAAATGCCCCACATTATATAAATAATTTAAATGATTTAAAGAATGGCATAAAATACCTCATTGACTCTCTTCACATCTGAATCCTAAAGAGATATAAAAAATAATTTGTATACATAATAAAGTACATTTTGCTCTTATATGAGTGTTTATGATATCACTAATTATGAGAACTTAAGTTTACAGATTTTAATGTTTTGCTTTGCAGATGTTCACCTTGTAACCACCAATGCTAGCCTGGTCTAATTTTCTTGTGAAATTAATTAGACATGAAGTAAATACACATAAATTAGCCCAAATAAATAATGATAATCCATGAAGATGTTCTTTTGTAATACTGGTAATTTAAGAATAAAAGTAATGAACTGATTACAATTTCTGAGTATATTTTCAAGCAAGGGGTAAAATAAAATAAACAAGTAATCAAGCAAATCTGTTCCCTTTTTGGGCTTTGCTTATTGTAATGTCTTTGTGTAATATCTTTTAGCTTTATGAAGTTTTTCACTTCCATTCACCCCAAGTCTGATTTAAATGACTCAGTGTTGAAATGACGTGTTTGGGCAGTGATTTTGTGGATATGAGTACACTACCATCTTTCCTTTGCTACAAAATCTGTTATTTGGAAATATGTACAGAATATCATGACAGCGAACAACACATTCAATAACATCTTATATGGCAATGCAGGCAGAATCATTGCCATCAGGGCATGAAAATGCTTACTGGAATAGATGTCTATTGCAAAGGACAAATTGTTGCCTCTTTCATGATGGAAGACATCCATTGGAAAGAGTTCAATATGATCAGTTTGCCAGCAGGTGGGTGAGTGATCCTCACTGGAGAATAGTAGAGCATAGACTTGGCTTCTCCTTTTTCAAGTTTGGCATCATCTATAGCAGTAAACCAGACTTCCATGAGGACAAATCTTGTTTGTTGAGCTCATGCCTAATTTGTCAAATTCTGCTTCCACTGTCATTTTGTACATAGACCCATCATGTAAGCAGCAGGAAAGCTGAGGATAAAAGTGGACTAATATCCAGAATATGTATCCTATTGTCCATCCGACTATTGATAGATTCCTCTGCAATGGAGAAACTTAAGTGACTTTTCCCAGGGCTTCTTATGTCTGCACACTTGGTGCTCATTCTGAGAAACCTACCCACATATCACTTTATCGTATTTTCTCATTGAATCTTACATTTTCTTTCTAGTCCCTTACCAACTAGCCAAAACAATAAACATCACACATTACTTCGCATAAATTTTAAACTCTGGTCATTTCTTCTTTTATATAAAATGCTCAAGCAAAGGCCAAAATTCTGTCCAAAACATTTCTCTTTACCATTGTCCTCCAGGGCCAGCCATGTGCAGAGCTTAAGTGCAGCAGCAGCCCATTTCTACCCAATAGAAGAATTTTATACTGACCTATGAAATATTTCACTTCTATCAGTTGTTATACTGAATAGTTCATGAGGTCAGCAATATTGGAAAAGGCAAGGGGAGCCATGTATCAGTAGGTGTTTTAAGAGTCTCAGTCATCTGCTCCTAACGTGTTTGAACTCTGTACACGAACTCATGCCCATTTTGTAATGTGGAGAAGCTATTCATATCCAGATTTGTGAAAGAGGAAGAAATCAGTTCCTAACAAGTTGGTTTGATCAAATACCATTTGAAGTGCCCAGAAAAAAACATGAAATTTATAACAAAGCCAGTGAAGGGCACCTAAGCTATGTTTTTAAAGAGGATTATTTATTAACAAAGGAATAGGCTATATGAAATATCCTGGGAAAAGAAAAAAAAGGAAAAGAAAACTCCTGGGTATGTGCTTGGTTCTTCTCTGGCAATTGATTGCCTTAGGTCTCTACTTCGTGCTCACCAGACCTGTGGCATACAAGAGGGTATGTGCTTAAGTGATGGGAAGCTTGCACTGCAGCCTGGACTTGATGCACAACTTCTCAGTTTGTCAACATCTCTACAGATTAGCAACCTCACGAGTTACTGGCTGAATGGTTTGAAGCCCACCTAGATATGATACCTTTTGCTTCCAAAATCTTAGGAGGCTTGCTTAACATTATACCTCTTTATAATTGCTAAGAGATATAAGATGCAGCAACTTATTTTTAAATTTAGAACCTTAGCTAAGTCAAGGGAAATGAAAGCAAAAAAGACTATTGAGATTACATCAAAATAAAAAGTTTTTGCACAGTGAAGGAAACCACCAACAAAACAAAAAAGCAACCTACTGATTGGGAAAGGATATTTGAAAATATTATATCCATGAAGGAGTTAATATCCAAAACACAGAACTTATAGAAATCAACACCAAAAACAAAACAAAACAAAACAAAGCAAAATAAGAAATATGATTTAAAAATAGGCAGAGGACCTAAACAGACATATTTCCAAAGAAGACATGCAATGGCCAGCAGACACAAGAAGAGTTGTTCAATACTCAACATCATTAATCATTAGGGAAATGCATATCAAAACGACAATAAAATTATCACCTTACACATTTCAGAATGGCTAAACTCAGGAAGACAAGGAATAACAAGTTTTCAAGACATTGAAAGAAAAAAAAGGAGCCCTGATACACTGTTGGTGGGAATGCAAATTGATACAGCTAACATGGAAAACAGTATGGAGGTTTCTCAAAAAATTAAAAATAGAAGTTCATATGATCCAATAATTCAACTATTAGGTATTTATTTACTCAAAGACAATGAAAACACTATCTTGAAAAGATATATGCAGTCTAACATTTGTCACAGCTTTAGAACCATAGCCCCTTCATCCTTGAAGTGTGGTTCACCAAAAGAAGCATCAACATTACCTAGTAGTTTGTAAATAATGCAGAATCATAAAGCCTAAACACAGACCTACTGGATGACAATATGCCTGTTAATAAATCCTCAGATGATTTGTATGCAGGTTTGTTTGGTGTGAGAAACATTGCCCTTAAGCACTAAATGGAATTTCACTATTATAGAAGATTTAGTTTTTTACCTTTAGGCACATATGTGTTTTACTAAAGTATCTCAATTATTTTATATCACTGCTCACCTCACCAAAATATGTTATTAATGGATTTGGCAACAATGATGTTTATTGGCATGTCTAGATAATCAATAACTTCATGTACCATATCCCAACAGAGTAGAATAGTTGAGACAGCCGTAAATTAATATTATGATGATTTATTGCTCTTCCTTTCCTTGAATATAAGGTGCTTCTAGAAGTCCTTGCTAATTCACATGGAAAGTGATATAATTGCTAAATCAGTACCCAACCTTATTTGTTCTAAGGTACCAAAATTGGAATTGTAGCTATAACTGGATTTATCATGTCATTAAATTTAAGATAATCCACAACTAGTTTCCAGCTAATCAGAAATTTAGTTGATATAATCTTCCTGAAATACTGAGTAGAATATTGCTTTTGCTTTGCTCCTTTGATAGGAAGGGTCAGGGCCAGAGGCTTGCAATTGATTCTTTCTACCAAAATCCAAAAACCACTGAGGGTGTTGAGGAATATATTCACTGTTGTGCATAGTCTGTCCCAGGAATGAGGGGGTAAGTAGAGGGTTGATATGTGAATCCAGTGGGCTGGCTTTTGTAAGAACTCAAAATGCATGAATCACCATGTGTTCGTTGGTCTGTATCCTGACAGATGAACTGCCCAGTGTCAGCCCAGTGCCAGTATCTAACAAACCCTCCAAAGCATGGGTATTTCAATTTTCCCAGCACAAAAATCAACTGGTAATCATCTGCAAAGTTCCTGTGAGGAGGCTTAAAGAAAAATTTATAGTATATACTTACGGCAATAGAGCCGGATTATTCTTTAATTGAAACTAGGTGGTTATCCTTCAAAATGCTTTGGGCCTATGAATTTATTTGGATCTAGAAACTGTTGCAAGGCCTTCATTTTCAATTGCAATCATTCAAATGTGATGTCTACCCACCCACTCTAGAAAAAAAAGTGCAATTATATAGGCTGTTATGTTTTATTACACTGTACAGCTGTTTCTCTATATCCCTGCGAGATATAAATTATTAAGTAATGGAACACATTTATTTTGTTCACTATTTCTTCCTGGAAGACCTTGCAATTCTTCTCTTACCTCCAGTCAGTAATAAACCTGGAGGCAATGAGGGGATGAAGTGAATACTGAGGAGAATAGGTAGTCCCGTAAATAGAAAAAAATCACTAGCAACTCTTAACAAGATACAAAGTGCAATAACACACACACAAATAACAGTATGGCAAAAACTACTGAAATAGAGTAATTTCTTTAAGAAGTAACTGAAGGAGTGCCTGGGTGGCTCAGTGGGTTAAGCCTCTGCTTTCGGCTCAGGTCATGATCCCAGGGTGCTGGGATCAAGCCCCACATCTGGCTCTCTGCTCAGCAGGGAGCCTGCTTCCCACTTTCTCTGCCTGCCTTGCTGCCTACTTGTGATCTCTGTCTGCCAAATAAATAAAGTCAGCCTTAAAAAAAAAAAAAAGTAACAAGTTCACTTGGCAAATTCTACAAAAAATAAATGTAAGAATAAATATAAAATTGATATTCACTCATAAATATAATCTCCTAAAAATTATAACTGAAGAGTCAAAATACTTAGACTCATTTGCCACAGAATAAATAAAGAATATTAACAAATAATTACACACACAAGCACACAGTGCAGATATTTTCACAGGACAAGTCTATATTGTCAAAAGCTAGACAATAACAATGTTATTTCAATTATTTCAAGCTTGAATAAAAGAGAAACTTCTAAATTATTTGTATAACTTCTAATTAATTTTAATAGGGTTTACATAAAAAAGAACATGATAGGCCAATCTTATTGAGTAATTGGAATATGAAATCCTATAAAATATAAAAAAACAAACTAATAGTATATTGAAAGTTACTTTATGTTCAATATTAGAGTATTCAATAATATAATTCATTACATCCCCAGATATATTGGGGTATTACTACTGAATAATAATAAAGGCCTTTTGTCATGCTGAAAAGAAATTTTAAAAATAATAATAGTATAAGGCCTTTGAAAAAATATATTACCCACTCCTTAACAAAACTTTAATGAAATGAAAAATTAGTGAATAATTCCTTATTTTAGATATATGTAGGGAGAGAAATATTTATATATTTCAGTTCTAGATTCAACAAAGGAATCCTATTTGTGACAACATGGATTTTGAGCACATTATGCCAAACAAAATAAATCAGACTAAGAAAGACAAACACTGTATGTTATCACTTATATATAGAATCAAAAACAAACACTAAACAGAGAGTAGGTTGGTGGTTTCCAAGAGCAGGTGAAGTGAGGCAGTAAGGTGAGAGAAATGGGTAAAGTTGGTCAAAGGGTACATGCTTCCAGTTATAAGATGAATAAATTCTGGGAATGTAAGATACAGCATGGTGATGTTTTTTAATGATACTTTATGCTTGGCAGTTGCTAGAAGAGTAAATCTTAGAAGTCCTCACCACAAAATAGGTAATTATGTGAGTTGAGAGATATGTTAACTAACATTGTTATAATCATCCCTCAACACAAACATATCAAATCATCCCACTGCATGCCTTAAACTTAGATATTTTTTTGTCAATTATATTTCAATAAAGCTAAAATTAAAAATGGGCAGGAGATTTGAAGATATTTCTCTAAAGAAGAGATACAAACAGCAATACACACATGAAGAGATGCTGAATATCATTAGTTATTAAGGTAATGCAAATTATAACCCTGAGGAATACCATTTCTCACACACTAGGAGGTTATTATCAAGGGGACACACAGTAACAAGTATTGGTGAGAATGTGGAGAAATTACAACGCTCATGTTTCTAGTCAGTATGTAAGTTGATGCAAATGCTATGGAAACTGGTTTGCATGTCCTTATAATATACAAACATACTACCATAGGACCTGGCAAATCTACCTGTAAATATATACCTCCCAAAACCAAAACATATGCCCACTACAAAACTTGTCCACAAATGTTTATACCAATTTCATAATGGACAAAAATTGGAAAAAACTCAAATGCCCATCAACTGATGAATGGATAAACAAAATGTGGTATATCCATGCAATAGCAAACAATTTGGCAATAAAAATAATAAAGTGCTAAAGCATGCTCCAATGTGCATCCACATTGAAGCATGCTTTAGCACTTTATTCTGATAGTATGCTAAGAATAAGAAACCAGACAGAAAAGACCACCATATGATTCTGTTTTATGAAATGTCCAAAAGACACAAATCCATAGAGACTTAAAATAAATTGATGATTGTTGAGTCTGAATTGAAGGGAGGAGTGGGAGTACCTACTATGGCATTTTATTTGTGAAGGGTGATCAAAATGTTTTCAAATTAGACTGTAGGTGATGGTTGCACAACTCCGTGTATATACTGAAATGTACACTTTAATGGTTGAATTATAAAAAGAAGAAATTCATATACGTTAAAAGACATATATAGATAATTAATGTATATAATTTGTTGGAACATATATATGTACACACATATATATATTTATATATTTGCATATATATATATGCAAATATATATATATATTATAAATATATATATATTTATATAATTTGCTGGATTTTTTCAGGTGTTTGTAAAGTTTCCTGGCTTAGCTAGCTCTGGCAAAAGAAATTGTTTGACATTTTATTAATTTTCTTTTAATTATGTAATACAAATATGCTTTCTATCTATACAAATATTCCAGGGTGATTAACTTGTTTTGTATATTTCCATGTATTGCATATTCTCCACATTTCTATATTACAATGTTTCATTACATTCAAAAATTTTTAAAATGATAAAACTTTCCTCATGATAATTAGTGATTGTAGCATTTGCTTTATCTTACTGGATTAGGTTGATTATAATCAAATAAAAACATTGAAGATATACACAATTTTGGTTTTTGATTACAAAGTAAGTTACAGCAAATTTATTAACTTTTTAGTCACCTGTCATATTCTAGCCAAATTATCATGGTCATTCAATCAGGTTGTGTGAGTTGGGTTGGAGACTTTAATACATTAAAGTAGATGCAATCCAACATCTAAAAATATACTCTACCATTCATATATCATTACAAAACGAGGACAATTTATATACACTAGTCTTATTGTGAGATTTAAAATCAGATTTGACTTTTTAAAATGTACAGACAGCCCTGATTTTTGATGGTTTGACTTATGATTTTTTTGTCTTTATGATGGTGCAAAAATGATTTTCATTTAGTAGTAACCATACTTCAAATTTTGAATTTTGATATTTTTCCTGATTGGCAATATGTGTTGTGATACTCTGTCATCATGCTGGGCAGAGGTAAGATGTTTAAATGTATTTTTGACTTATGATATCCTTAACTTATGATGAGCTTATCCAGATATAACCACATGGTGAGTGGCGGAAAATCTGTATATGTATATCAAATCATTAGATTGTATACTTTAAATATCCTGAAAATTTATTTGTTAATTAGCTCTCAATAAAGCTGAAAAAAAATCAGATTTGATATGCTGTTCAACATCACTATTCTTGGTAATTTTTTTTTGTTTTAAATACTGAAAATTATCTTAAACAGGTACACTGAACATTGATGAAAATCTATTCTTACTAATTTTTTTTGTCATTTGCCTTATTTGGGAATCTCCTAAAAGTACAGCCTGACCTAGGATTTAATGATTATTTCCTTGGGAGATGACCCTAAAAGTAGAAGTGAAAAAGCTGAGACATGGGACAAGTAAGACAAAAAGCCAACATGATGAACTTCTATTGAGATCATTCTTATATGCAAGAGGGCCTCAATTTCCTCAGAACTCTAAGATCTGATAAAATGACCTTGAGGTTGTTTATACAAAGGAGAGGATGCCAGGCATTTGTCCCTCACCAGCCATTGCTCATTGGCTAATGAGTAAGCCAGCAAAAATTAATCCTTTCCTCACCCCCTATCCTCCACCCCTGTCATCCTGACTGCCCTTGAGAGCAAGCCAAAAAAGATTTTATCATTATCCACTTTCTGAAAATGAGAAATCTAGTATACATTTAATTTAAATGATTTGTTAAGATCTCAGAAGTGGCAGGTTAGAGTTATAAATTCAGATTCATATTCTGTATTCTGTTAACATGGTACTTAGAACTAGTTTTGAATATTTTAAAAAAATAATCATGTAAAACACTGCATTTACTAAAAAGAAATATTTCACCAAATATTGCAGAGAAAAATACATAGGTCTGTGTTAGCAAGGTAGTTAATTCCAAACTCACAAAATTATCCACTTATTTTTTGCTATAAAACAAAAAACACTAAGCTGTGAAGTGTGTAAACCTGGCAATTCACAGACATGTACCCCTGGGGATAAAAATTTGTTTATAAAAAATAAAAATTAAAAAAAAAAAACATTTATACTTATAAAAAAAGAAAAAAAACAAAAAACAAAAAACAAACAAACAAACAAAAAACTTTCTTCCTGCCAAATTAACTCTTATTATCTGTCTTGGTCCATTTCAGTTCTGCTCTTATACCTCTATGGGTGTACTAAATGTAACTGGTATAAACAGAATATTGGATGTCATTTCTGCTGTTCACTTAACTGACAGGTGAGTATTGTCACATCCCTTTGCCAAGTTTATGATGTCTAGGTATCATTTCCTTATTCAAACTATTAATTGTCTAAATAGACAGACTCCTAAACCTTCAGAAAACTATAGAAAGAAATTTGAAATTGAATATTTAATAATCAATTAGGAATTAAAATTTATGTTTATTATAAAGGAATATTGCATTTCATTTATTTCCCTAGAAATTAATGTTATTCCCTAGATATCTTCAATGAAGCTGTCTATAAAAATAAAAAGCACATTGGTTATTATTTTTATGCTTTACTGAACTAATATAAACTATACACTAATGAATATGTTTACTAACAATATATTTAAAGTGATGTCTTCAAAAGTTATGTTGAATTTTTATATACATTTTTATCACAATTTCTATTTATTTGTGTAATTTTCAAAATAAATTGCTATGAAGCCAGTGGTCAAGTTTATATGTGGTATCTGTTGTCTATTGCCATCATACGCTGTGGGTTGTCTGGAATCCCCAAGGTTAGTCTCAGTTTCCATGTTTCACTAGAAGCACTCACAGAACTCAGAAAAGCCGTTATAGTCATGGTTATAGTTTTCACAACAAAAAAGACACATTACAATCAACAGAGGATAAAGGAAAATAGAGCAGAATCCAGAAGAGATGAGACACAATTTTTCTAGTTGTCTCTCTCAATAGGATTAATATGGAATTATTGCAATCACACAAAAAATGAGGTTCATTTTTAAAAATAAGACAATTGTGTCGATTAACTATCTTTACTTATCATATGATTAAAAAACATTAAAAATATTCTGGGGCACCTGGGTGGCTCAGTCATTAAGTGTGTGCCTTCAGCTCAGGTCATGATCCCAGGGTTCTGGGATTGAGCCCTCCATTGGTCTTCCTTCTCCGTGGGAAGCCTGGTTCTCCCTTTCCCACTTTTAGAGAGGAAGCACTGCTTGTGCTTCCTCTCTAGCTGTGTCTCTCTCTGCCAAATAAATAAATAAAATCTTAAAAAAAACACTAAAAATATTCTCAAAGATATAAAATTAGTTCTTGGTCTATTTTTAAAAATGCTTTTATTCATACAACTTTGAGTTTGGAACTGAAAGAAATTATGTTTTAACCTGTATGTTATACACTGAAATTAAAATACACTTTCTCATTTAAGTGTTTTGTGAAAACCAAGAAACAGACTCCTAACTATTGGAAAAAAAACTAATGGTAACCAGAGGGAAGGTGAGAAGGGGGTTGGTGAGTGCCCTTGTGATGAGTACTGGGTGATGTATGGAAGTGTTGAACTATATCGTACACCTGAAACTAGTATTACATTGTTTGTTAATAACTGGAATTTAAATAAAAACGAAGAAAAAAAAGAAGTCATGGGAATAAAAGGTAAGCATTGGGAATATAATCAGTAGTATCATAATAATGCTGTATGGTGACAGATGGTAGCTACACTTGCAGTGAGCATAGCATAGCCTATAAAAAAAGTTGAATCACTATGTTGTACACCTGAAACGAATGTAACATTGTATGACAACTATATTCAAATAAAACAATTTAGAAATATATAAATAAAAAACAAAATAAAAGCATAAATGTAAAAAAGTATCTTAAAATAAAATTTATTTAAAGAGGTTTAACCTCAAGTTTCAAATAAAATGTGTTTGAAATTAATATTAAAAATTCTTTGACACTTTTTCTCTATAAATTGTTTTAAAGTTCTGCCAACAAAGCCTACTGTTTATTTTTATTTATATAGCTTTAAATGATATTTCCTTAAATTAAATATATGACCATGTACCTGTTTTTTTTCTTTATATCTACATTTTTAGGTTAGTAGAAGGTTTATATTTATTTGCTTGTTTTAGATCATAGCATTATTACTATATTTATTAAGCTTGAATTCCTATGGGACTTTATCATTCTCCTGGATTTGTTTCTCTTCTTATTGGAATACTTCCTCTAAAATCATCTTTATTAATAATTTTTGTAGCAGAATTTTTAAGCATTTTGTGCTCGAGATTGAATTATTCCAATACTTAATTTGAATCTCATTGTGTTCAAGATAATACTGTAGGTTCAAGTCTCTCTCCCCTCAAAACTGTGTGTATGTGTTTATGTGTGTTTGTGTGTGTGTGTTGAGTATACACAGAAAAAGAGAGAGAGCAGACAAAAGGGTATACAATTAAAGGATAACTTTCAAGAAATGAACCAGAGATAAAGATTTTACTTAACTTGTTATTAATTAGAGAACCAGGCAGATGTTACAAAGGGATCAAAGAGAAATCAAAGAAGCATGACTTCGTATGTAGTAAAGGAATGTTGAAATAAATTCACACATGGATATAAAACGGGCTTTCTTCATGTAGAGAAAGGTGTCAATTGACGCTCCACTGGACATAATTCATTTGCAGGTACATAAACAGGAATGATTGTGTACTGTTTTACTCACTAAGTTATGAAATGACTCAAAGGCTACATGTAATCAGTCCCAGAAGGGTGAGTTCTATCAATATGTGATTTTTCATTAGACATATGCTGTAACCTTTCTTGGTTTGCCCTAACTTTCCTTAACACATTTCTTCCTTTCTCTATTAAAATAATTCCAAACAAATATTATTCTTGATTGCAGGTAAGGAGAGGTTTATTGGACACAGCATGCATATTTAAATAAGTTTGGCAAAGCATTAATTTTCCTATAGGCCCTCCTATATTTGCTGTGCTGGAAGTCTTCATAAAGATTCTGATTTGACTTTTAGAAACCTCCATTATTTGCTATCAGAAGAATAGGAAACTTCCTATAGGAAGAATAGGAAACCAAATAATGGAGGAAACCTCCGTTTTTTGCTCCTATAAGAATAGGAAACCAAACTCAATAAGCTCTCCTCCAGATTCACTTGCAGCGTTTATAATTTGTATAAATCCCTCTCTTTTTGAAAGCTCTAAAGTGTCCTAAGGATCCTTGACTTTCCAGGAAATGGTCTTTCTTACCATCTGTAAGCCTAAGAACCCTGTATGCCAGATGGGGCTTTGTAAACTTTGGTTCCATAAAGTCAACCTTAGTTTTAAAAGATGATTTATCATATTGGATTAAATAATCATTCACTTCAAACGACATTGCAGACAAGGCCATAGTTGCTTGATCTTTTCAATTTATCCTAGTAAAAGGGAGAAAATATTATTACTGAACAATATCCTTATTGTATAATCATTGCCATATAAAAGTAAGAAAATTCAATTAGAATTTTTTGAATTATGGTTGGGGTGTCTGTGACAACACTTAAATTTTTAGAGCAATTATTTTAGAAGACAGTCAAATCAAGAAGGAGGTAGAGATTACCCATATACCCCCTGCCCTAATATATGCATAGCTTCCCTCAGAGCCAACATAGTCAACATCACCCACCAGAGTGTTACTTTTTTTTTCTTTTTAAACAAAGATGAACCTATATTGACACATCATAATTACCCAAATTCTGTAGTTTACCTTAAGGCTCACTCTGTGTTTTGTATATTCCATGGGTTTGGACAAATGTCTATCAATCACGTTAATTTCATGCAGAGTGTTTTCACTGCCCTAAAAATCCTCTGTGCTCTGCCTATTTATCTCCCCCCACTCCACCTCTGGTAACTACTTTTCTTTTTTATTTTGTTTTTTTTTCATCATCTTCATAGTTTTGCCTTTCGTAGAATGTCATATAGTTGGAATTATATAGTATGTAGCTTTTGGATCAGCTTCTTTCCCTTAATAATATGCATTTAAGATTTTTACAGGACCTTTTATAGCTTTATAACACATTTTTTTTAGTTGTAAATAATATTCTATTGTCTGAATGTACCAGAATTACCAATCATTCCCCTAATGAAGGCCATGTTGGTTTATTCCAAGTATTATCAATTATTAATAAAGCTCCTATAAACATCTTTGTGTAGGTTTTTAAGTGAACATAAATTTTCAACTCCTTTAGGCAAGTATGAAGGAGTGCAATTACTGGATTGTATGATAGGAGTATGTTTACCTTTTTAAGAAACCACCAATCTGTCTTCCAAAATGTCTATACCATTTTTCATTCCCACCAGCAATGTATGAGAGTTCTTTTTGTTCCACACCACATCTCTGTCAGCATTTGGCATTGAAAGTGTACCCAATTTTGACCTTTAATAAATATGTAGTGGTATCTGATTGTTGTTTTAATTCATATTTCCCTGATGACACATGGTGTGCAATATTTTTTCATTTGTTTCTTTTCCATCTGTATATCTCCTTTGGCAAGATGGTTGTTAAGGTTTTTAGCTCATTTTTTATCTGCCTTGTTTGGTTTATTATTGTTGAGTTTTAAGAGTTCTTCATATATTTTGGATAGCACTTCTTTATCAGATGAGTTTTTTGAAATTATTTCTTCCCATAATGTTTTGTCTTCTTATGCTCTTGACATTGTCATTTACAGAAAGAACTTTTTAACTTTAACGAAGTCTAGTTTATTGATTTTTTTTTCTTTCATGGATTGTTACTTTTGTGTTATATCTAAAAAGAGATTATCACACCCAGATAATCTAGGCTTACTCCAGTGTTATATCTTCTAAGAGTTTTGTGGTTTTGCATTTATATTTAAGTCCATGATCCATTTTGAGTTAATTCTGAGGAAGATTGTAAAGTCAGCGTCTAGGCTCATATTGATGTTTTGTTCTTCCAGCACCATTTGTTGAGGAAACCTCACCTTTGTTCCTTTGTGATACATTTGCTCCTTTGCCAGAAATTAGCTGACTGTATTTGTGCAGGTGTATTTCTGGTTTCTCTATTCTGTTCCATTGATCTGTCTTTTCTTTCACCAGTATAAAACTGTCTTGATTACTATATTTTTATAGTAAGACTTGAAGATCATGTCAGTCTTCCAAGTTTGTTTTCTCCTTCAGTATTGTGCTGGTTATTCTGGGTATTTTTTTTTCTTTATACAAAATTTAGAGTTAATTTGTCAGTATTCATAAATTAATTTTTTGGGGATTTTTATGGTGAATGCATTGAATCTGTAGATGAAATTGGGAAGAACTGACATTTTGACAATTTTTAGTTTTCCTAACGTTGAGCCTGTAATATCGTTCCATTTTTATTTTGCTTATCAGTGTTCTATAGTCTTCCTCATATGGATCTTGTACATAATTTGTTAGATGTAACAAATTATTTTTACATTATAGATGTAAATTATTATTTTACATTATAGATGTAACAAGTTATTTCTTTTTAGGTTGTTGGTGCTAATACACATAATATTGTATGTTTAACTCTCAATGCTGTTTGTTCATGGTTTTTATATAAGAAAGCAACTAGTGATGCCTGGGTGGCTCAGTCGATTATGCAATCCACCTTCTGCTCAGGTTATGATTCCAGTCCAGTCCTGCATGGGGCTCCCTGCTGAGCAGGGAGCCTCCTTTTCCCTCTGCCTGCTACTCCCATGCTTGTGCTTTCTCTCTCTATCTCTGTCTATGACAGATAAATGAATAAAATCTTTGGTAAAAAAACAATTAACTTTTGGATGATAACTTTGAATCCTGAAACCTTGCGGTAATTGCTATTTGGCAACATGAGTTTTTTGTTTGTTTGTTTGTTTGTTTGTTTTTTGGTCAGTTCTTTTGGATTTTCTACAAAGATGTTCATGTCACCTGCAAAGACCATTTTATTCTTCTCTCTCAATCTGTATACCTTTATTTTGTTATGCCCAAGTTTTCACATCCGAGAGACCACCAAGGAGCCAAGCATCAATGCAATTACATGAGGGTTTATTTGACAAGCTTAAGCTTGGGCCCAAGTATACCCAACACAGCAGAGTAAAGGCAGAGTAGGGGTGGACTCAATGATGGGTGAAGACAAAGGGGATTATGGGTGATGTAAGTCTCCAAGGATTTTTGGAAGCGAGGTCTCCAGGACCTTGAGGGGCTAGCTATTGTTGGGAGAAAGGTTATTTATTACCAATAATAAAATCTTCTTGTGAGACCCTTTAGATGTATATCAGTGGGCCATATACTTGGGAATGATTCTCGACACTATCTTGGAGGTTTAGTGATAAAGTTTCCTAAAGTAGACTTACAGGATCCTGGTCGGACCTGTTGGAGCAGGGGGTCGGTCAGGCTAGGACTGTCCTTAGCAAAACCTCAAGGTGAGGGCAGTTAAGTCCCAGGGGAGAGCCACTCTGTTTGTTTCAAGGGCTTGTCAGTAGGTAAGGAATTTTAATGATTCTCCTCTGCCTCTGTTTCCCACATCAGCTAAACTTGAGGTGGAATGGCCTTAATTTTCTCGGCCTCCACATTTCCCCCTGAACAATTTTGACCCTTAAATCTTTAAGGTTGTTGAAGGTGGAATGTCTCATCTTCTGTAACTTCTTCCTGCTGAATAGGGGCGTAGAGTTGTCCCTACCTACCCGGGTCAACACTGGTCAGTTGGGGAATGTGTAGGGGAGTTATGAAAGACAGAGGCAGCTGAGTCCAGGGGTTTAAATCAGTCATTAAAGGAGAGAGGGACTGTTTAAAGTGCTAACTTCAGTAGGTCAGAACCCAAGAAATATTTTGTGGCTGCACTTATGTCAGGGCTAGACTCGAGGTGGGCATAGCCTTGTTTTTCTTGGCCTCCACAAATTTTCCTTTTCCTTTTTGCCTATTGTATTTGCAAGGACTTCTGGTGATGCTGAAAAGGAATAATGTGAGGGGACATTATTGCTTTATACTTGATCTTAGTGGGAAAATTTGGGTTTCTCATCATTAAGTATGTTAACTGAAATTTTTGTAGTCAGATATAATTTTTAAATATTTCATTTCAGTTTTTCAAATCAGAGCCTACTAAGTCATCATGGATTGCAGACAGCTTAAGAAGAAAAAAACTTTGTTTTAAAAAATATATTCAAATAATAGAACATCAAAACAATCCCGGGAATATTCCAAATGAGTTGCATAATTAAATTTCCTTCATCAGTTCATTAAGGTCTATATAATTAATTCTTGTTCTCCTGGATCTTGGATTAACATTAATTCTAAAGAGAGTTGGAAATCCTGTCAGCCCAGGGGTATTGCCTGAATGTTGTCTAAGCAATAACATCAGAAGGCTATACCCAAAGACTATTCTTTGAAGTGTCATTGGTTTTAGGTAATTGACAGAGTGCCTTACACAGGCAGAGCTTTGAGACTTTCTTTGATGAAGAAAGAACTTCTGGCCTGTAACTGAGTACAGATCTTTAAGGTTAACATTAGAGTAAAATAAAAATCTATATGTAAATGATGGACACATAATATAATCATGGTTTATTTACTACTGATAATTTTCAAGTGAGAAGCTTATGATAAAAATTCACAACAAAAATAATGCAAGGGACACCTGGGTGGCTCAGTGGGTTAGGGCCTCTGCCTTCGGCTCAGGTCATGATCTCTGGGTCCTGGGATCGAGCCCCAGATCGGGCTCTCCGCTCAAGCAGGGAGCCTGCTTCCTCCTCTCTCTCTCTGCCTGCCTCTCTGCCTACCTGTGATCTCTGTCTGTCAAATAAATAAATAAAATCTTAAAAAAAATAATGCAAGTGACAAAAATTCATGTTTCTGTAGTATGCAAAATAAGGGAAAATAGTCATTTCCCCCATATTAGGTAAGATGTCATTAAGGACAACTATTAAATTTATTTTCACAGAAATAAGTGAATATTAATTTATTTATAAAAATTTATTAACATCATTTTTATAGTAGGAAAGCTTTTGATATATGGCATAAAAGAATATTAGTATATCAAGAACATACCAAGGAACATAGCAAGAATATGTCAAGAATATCAAGTAAGGTGATTCAGTAAGTTTGGCGTAGAACTTAAATATATGTATTTTTATAAAATATTATAGGTAATTTGGATATGTACCTTAATTTAAAAGAACTGGTTTAGAAGATGTTAAATTTAAAAAAAGATTGATGTTGTTAGTTAAATAATAACCAGTGCTATGTCTGATACTGCTTGACCATTATCAAATATCAGGCAACTCACCACTGGGACTCTGATAAGCAGAAAGATTATGAATCCTGACAATTTCTGGGAAATTTGTTGTTTTGTCAGGAACAGTAAGCTGTGTGAGATGTCACTCCACTGCAAAGTTACAGCCAGGAAAATAATTGTTTATTGATACAACCGGATCAACAGCCTGAGTGACATATAGCATCAGTCCCCCCTCTGAAGATAGCATGAGAAGAAGTTTACAACCTGAAGAGGAGGGACAAAGAACATCACCTTTTCTGTTTATATTCTGGAGAAAGACTGTCCTCTTCTACTCCCAGAAAGAAAGAGAAAAAAGAAGAAAGAAAGAAAGAAAGAAAGAAAGAAAGAAAGAAAGAAAGAAAGAAAGAAAGAAAGGAAAATGAAGGAAGGAAGGAAGGAAGGAAGGAAGGAAGGAAGGAAGGAAGGACTTTTACTGCTTTGAGGCTTGAAGGAAAGGATTTTCACCCTAATCTTTTTAGATATGCAAATCAACCTTTCTGGAAGCCAAATGAACCTGAATGTCATAAGCTTTTACAAGCTAGAGATGTCTTCTAATTCTGGGATTCATCCCTTCCAATGTGTAAATACCTTTGTAGTGCCTCAGTCTTCCCCAGGGCTTAATCCAGGGACCTAGTTCAGGCTGTAATCATTTGGGTCTCTAGGGAAGACAGTAGAAGCTTATTATCCTTTCAGATCACAGCATAGACAAAGCATGAGTGACAGATAAGAGGTAAATGACTACAGATCTTGTCTCTCATGGTATATGAAATTTAAAATATTTCTTGGAGAAGTGAAAGCAAATATTCTCTATGTTCATATCATATACATTTCTTAAGTCTCAGGAGGCTAAGGCTTTTGTAAAAGCACCAAGTACAAAGAGTAGTATTTTCCCAAAGCAGAAAATTTATAAAATATTTACATAAGTAATATTTTATCTATACAAATTTAATCCTAGAAAGCTTAAGCATCTCTTCTAATTTGAAAGCAGTGTTCATGCTACTCATGAATAACAACATATCAAATAAACCTAATTTCATAGTATATTTTTCATTCTGTAACTGTTGCTCCTAGAATAGTCTCAACCATTTAGATTATAACTCTTAGCCACAGTGACTAACTTCTATGTCAAAGAAAAAATTGAACCTCGGGGAAAGACTAAGCAATGGAAAATTGAGAAGAGTCTGTCATGGACCAGCATTTTAGGTTATATACAGAAGTCTTGAATGCACATAACATAACTTTCTACAGACACAAATATCCGGTGTGCAAATTCTCAGAGTGGCAAAAATGAATGCTTTTATTAACATGGACCAAAGTGACATACTTCCTACAGCAGATAAAAATAAGAAGCAAAATTATGTAAACGTAAAATTATGACTAGCAGTTAAAGTGTCTGTTTTGTCATAGAAATGAGTATTCATTAACTAACTAACTTAATTAAACCAGTCTAAGATTTTAAGTTACCTAAAGATCTTGAAAATCATTCAAACTGACATACTAGAAAATCACATATTATTGAGTTTGTCAGAATAATGGCTCAATTTAATTCAATGCATATTTATATTTTTCATAATCTTAAGAATCTGTGGGATAGTGTTACTTAATCGATTAGCAAAACCATATAAATTTAGAAAAATCACACCCAAATAGAATCATCATACTATGTAGAATAAAAAGCCATTCTACTTAAACTAATCAACAAAAGGAGGTACAGCTATTTTTTATTAAACCAAAAGCAGTAACTTATTTTTTGCCAAAATTTTACCTAATTTATGTAAGCTTAGATTATTTAAAGATTCTGGGTTAACTTTTATCAAAGTATTACATTTACCTTTTTTTTATTTATCTTATAATTATAACATATTTAAATCATTAGAAGCACACGTTTCTTATTTCCTGTGGATTTTAGAAATTTAATATTTATGAAAGTGCTTTTTTTCTCTGTAAATTATTTAAAACATCATTCCATTATTTTAAGAGACTATATAGGCCGATTTCTTAATACCTTCCAGAGGTAGGGAAATATTGCCTATTCATGCCATAAGAAGTAAATACCCTTCTAAATTATAGACACATAGGCAGAAAAATAACTTAGAGCTACAGTTTTATACTTTCAGCCTTGAGTCAATAGCAAGCACAAAAATGCAAAAGCTCACTAATTAAGATATGAAAGATTTCTTTAACAGTGGTTAAAAATTTCAGACAGATTTGAACTCTAAATGGACTCATACACAAGAAAAAAGGCTAATAAACCTGTTCTTTATCACCTCTATCAAGCAGTGAACACATCTCTATAAACCATTAATGCATTTACAGAGATCATAAAATGACCAAGTGATAGATCCAAATTCCTAATCACTGCTGCCAAAACTAACCAAGCAACAAAAAAGCATCCAACAAAAAACTGAAATTAGACAGTCAGTAAAATTCTATTTCTAGATGGATTCATCTCAGAGAGTCAACAAAAGAGTTTCCTGGGTTTGAGCAGCCCATATATAAGTTATGTTTCTCTGGCAACAGTGTTTATCCAGTAACATAACATGAATGGATTCATTGGGAATCTTAGTGGGAGACTTCTGAAATTGTTGAGGAATAATTTACTTAAAAAATAAAATCATGACTCTCATACAGATATTAGATGAATTCTTATTGAATATTTATTTAGCTTGGTATTATGAAAGATCCAGAGATATTTTTCAGCCAATTCAAAAGAGAAGTGAAAGAAACACAAATTTATTGGGTAAATAAATAGTGAAATGAATTTACAAATGGACTAAAAACTGGCAAATTTCAAGAGTAGAAAGGAAAGAAAAGAAGAAATTAATTAAATCTCCACTGGACAGAATTCATTTGCATGTTTAAAAATAAGACTTGCTTTGCATAACTTTCAGTTACCTACAATTTACAAGCTAATTGTAAATTAGCTTAAAGACAACAAAATCCAGATTCAGTTGGTCTTAAAGGATACCCTTATAGCTCTGCAAGTTATTCCATTGGATAAACCTAGTAATCTTACCTATTCAAAATTTTCTTACAAGACACACACATAAGAAAAAGTTGAGTTATTTATGTATATATTGATGCTATTGAGCAACATAATGTCAATTTGATTCTTAAACTTTTGTAAATTAAGTGCTTTTGCTCCTAGGGAGTTTAATTTTGCTTTTGATCTATTTGTTATTTATTTATTTATTTATTTATTTATTTATTTATTTATTTTAAGCAGTACAATCCTTTTATTTCTTGTTCTTAGATTTCAGTAAAATGGATCTACTTGTAGGGCTTTGGTTATCTCTCCCATTGGGTTCTCCCTAGGTTTTCCAATCTGATGTTGTTTTTTTTTAAGATTTATTTATTTAAGAGAGTGAGAGAGTGTGAGCAGGGGTAGGAGAAGAGGGAGAAGGGGAGAGCATCTCCAGCAGACACCCCAGTGAATAGGGTGTCCAATGCATGGCTCAATCCCAGGACTCTGAGATCATGACATGAGCCGAAACCAAGAGTTAGATGCTCAACCAACTGAGCCACTCAGGTACCTCTCCAATCTGAGATTTTTATTCATTGTCTTTTGTCTTCATTTTATTTAAATCCTTTTTGTTGTTGGTATTCTATGGTATTGTGTTATTATAAAGGCGTTAATTATTTTATTTTTTCTTTTTTGTCTCTAAACTTGCCTATTTATTATTTCTTCTTCCTTATGGATATTTTAGTGAGTTGTTTGATCCTTCTTCAGTAATTTCTTCTTCAACTATATCTATTCAGTCATTATTCCATCATTTTACTTCATTAGTTATTTTAATTATTATATTTTGCGTACCAAATATTTCTCTTGGTTCTCTTTAAATGAGTTTGTTTTATTATTATTATTATTATTTTTAATGTTGGTAATTGCTCTATTTATCTCCCTAATTAAATGTATTTTAAATTCTTGGGCCATCTATTTATCTTGATCTCTATCAATAAGGTCTTTAAATCCCCACCTAAAAAAATTTTCTCTGACAATCATCTTCCCCATTTCTAATCTGTGGACGCCAACCTTCTATTCCTTATGACAATAATGTTGCAGTCATCCTTGATTTTTCATGTTTTCTTCTAATAACTTACTTTTTTTTTCAGAAAATTCAGTTAAGTATTCCTTCAAAATATATCCAGAATCTAATAATTTTTTGTTTCTTTCTTTGAATAAAAATACTGTTATTTCTCTTCAAGATTATTGCAGTACAATCCTAACTGGCTCCTGTTTCTACCATATTCTCCATCAGCCTCTTTCCAACAGACTTTTCCTAAGGGAGACTGCAAAAAATAGAAATCAGCTTATTTTAGTCCTTTGCTCAAATCTGAAGATTCCTTATTTTAGAGAAAACCCCAAAATAATCATAATTGCTATAAGTCCTCACAAAACTCTATATATTCTATGAATTTATATTTTAGTCTTCATTTTGTTCACACAGGTTCAACCATGCTAGCCTATTAGTTAGTCCCTGTACTGGGTTAGATGATAGCCCTCATGAAGATTTACTAAGGTCCTGGAACCTGTGAAAGTAACCTTATTTGGTTAAAGCATCTTTGCAGATATATTTAAGGGTCTCAAGATATGATCATACTAGATTATCCAAATAGGCCTTAAATCTAATAACCTATGTCCTTGTAAAAGAAGAGAAGTCATCAACAAATGGTTTTGGGAGAACTTGACAGTGACAAGAAGAATGAAGCTGAACTACTTTCATATGCCATACACAAAAATAAATTCAAAATGGGTGAAGTATCTAAATGAGAGACACGGAACTATTAAAATCCTAGAAGAGAACAGAGGCAGAAACCTCTTTGACCTCAACACGTCACCAGAGGCAAGGGAAACAAAAGTAAAAATAATCTGTTGGGACCTCATCAAGATTAAAACCTTCTGCACAGCAAAGGAAACAGTCCATAAAGCTAAAAGGCAATGTGTGGATTGGGAGAAGATATTTGCAAATGACATATCTTATAAAAGTTAGTATCCAAATTCTATAAAGAATTTATCAAACTCAACACCCAAAAAACAAATAATCCTGTTAAAAAATGAGACATTTTTCCAAAGAAGACATACAGATAGCCAACAAACACATGAGAAGATAATTAACATCACTCATCATCAGGGAAATATACATCAAAACCTCAGTGAGATACCACCTCACACCTGTCGGAAGGTCTAAAATTAACAACACAGGAAACAACAGATGTTGGCAAAGATTCAGAGAAAGGGGAACCCTCTTACACTGTTGGTGGGAATTCAAACTGGTGTACTCTGGAAAACAGTAGGGAGGTTCCTCAAAAATTAAAAATAGAACTACCCTATGTTCCGGCAATTGTACTATTAGATATTTACCCAAATAATACAAAACAAGCAAGCAAACAAACAAACAAAAACTGATTCAAAGGGCAAATGCACCCTCATGTTTATAGCAGCATTATTAACAATAGTCAAATTATGGAAAGAGCCCAAATGTCCATTGACCGAAAGGGTGGTATACATATACAATGGAATATTTCTTAGTCATCAAAAAGAATGAAATCTTGTCATTTGCAACAATGTGATTGGAAGTAGAGTGTATTAAGGAAAAAACTAGTCAGTCAGAGAAAGACAGACACCATATGATTTCACTCACATGTGGGATTTGAGACACAAAACAGATGAACATAGGGAAGGGGAGAAAAAGAGAGAGAGAGAAGCGAACTGTAAGAAACTCTTAACTATAGGGAACAAACTGAGGGTTACTGGAGGGAAGGTGGGCAAGGGATGGACTAGAAGGGTGATGGGCACTAAGTAGGACACTTGTGATGAACACTGGGGGTTGTATATAAGTGATGCATCACTAAATTCTACTCCTGAGATCAATACTACACTATATGTTAACTGATTTGAATTTAAAGAAAAACTAAAAAAAAAAAAAAAAAAAAAAGGAGTAGAAGACATTCAGAGGGGAAAGCCATGTGAAGACAAAAGACTGAAGTGATACAGCCGCAAACCAAGGAACTCCTGGTGTCACCAGGATCTAAACTAGGCAAGAGAAAATATCTCTTAGGGCCTATGGAGGGAGTCTGGCCCTGCCAACATCTTCACTTTGAACTTCTGCCCTCCAGAACCATGAAAGAATAAATTTATGTTGTTTAAAGGCACCCAGTTTGTCATAAACTAATACACTCCCCAATCAACGCTGACATGATTCCTCTCCAACACTTATACTGACTCTTTCTAAAGCCTCAAGTTGTTTTTGCCCATCTAATTGCATTGTTTTCACACTCTCTTCATTTATTAATGAGGAAAGAAATAAACCTTTACTAAAAATATCCCTCATAATGTGGCATGCAGTGACCAATTCATTAAAAAATGGCAATCCCCAGGGGTGCTTGGTAGCTCAGTAGGGTTAAATGTCAGACTCTTGATTTTGGCCCAGGTCATGATCTCAGGGCTGTTAAGATCAATCTCTGCATTGGGCTCAGAGGTGGACATGGAGCTCACTTAAGATCCTCTCTCTCTCTCCCTCTCCCTTGCCCCTCCACCTCTCTTTCCTTCTAAAACAGCAACAACAACAACAATAATAATAAATGGCAATCTGCACCCTGACCAACCTCCTAACCTCCTTTCCCTTGTTTTACTTTTCTGTAGTGATTATCATCTCCTAAAATAAATATACTTATTTTTATGTTTATTGTCTACCTCACTTTACTAGAACCTATGTTCCTCAAGAATGGGAATTTTTGCCTTAAAAAAAGAAAAAAATCATGCATTATATCAGATATTTCTTGGCATCTCAATAGTTTCTGGCATATAGCATATACTAAATGAGTATTTATTGCATGAATGAATAGATTTGTCATCTTTCTTTTGTGGTAGTAGTATTCCTCAGGTGCTGGGTAATTCTGGATGTAAATGTATTCCAGCGGGGTGCCTGACAACCTTCAAGATTGGAATCACTATTTCCACTGATTAATTCAATGAATGTCCAGGAAAATTTATGTATACATATTAATATTAAGATTGAGAGAGAAGGAATGTATATGCAGGGTTAGGGAGGGACAAAGGGAGACAGAGAGAATCTTAGGCTGGTTCTGGGCCCAGCCTGTTGTATTGCAGAGCCTGACACAGGGCTCAATCTCACAAAATCAAGAATTGGCTGCTTAACCAACTAAGCCACCCAGACATTTTGTTTTAAGTTCTTAAGAATCAGCACTGCTGGGACGCCTGGGTGGCTCAGTTGGTTAAGCGGCTGCCTTCGGCTCAGGTCATGATCCCAGTGTCCTGGGATCGAGTCCCACATCGGGCTCCTTGCTCGGCAGGGAGCCTGCTTCTCCCTCTGCCTCTGCCTGCCGCTCTGTCTGCCTGTGCTCACTCTCTCTGTCTCTCTGACAAATAAATAAAATAAAATCTT